>JBAMJV010007418.1:0-5000 GCA_037951105.1 Echinarachnius parma
TATTACAGACGAGGTTTTTGCATTCCATCTCCTCAAAATCCATGCAAGCTTCTGCATAGAAAAACCTGGGACATTGTGCAAGTGTCAATGTTCTTCTTCTACTACTACTACTACTAGACAGTCAAACTTGAATTTAGATGTTGAATCGCAGCCCAACTGCACACAGTCACCAGCACCTCTGGAGTCAAGTGCATCATCCAACATGGACATGTTGCTTAACCCTGGTAAGTATAGTAGGCCTAGTTATCTTCAACTCAACCCAAATTACAGTATTGGGAAACGCCCCACACACATAAAATGAAATGTATGCTCTTATCAATAACCATATGAAAGAATCATACATGTTAACTAATATGGGAATGGGATTATACAAATTTGGCCAAGAAACCGCCTATTCGTTGATATATTTGCAATTTTAGAAAACGATATGTATGCAGATAGATATCACTGACGATTGTAATTTGAAATGTTTGTCAGCACATGCAAATAGCCACGGGCGTAGACATGTCATTGATACCCAATTCAACTGGGGGATGATCTATTCATTCATCCCCCCAGTTGAATCAAATCTACAAAGTAAATGGTTCACTCAGGTGAACCATTTACACGCAATATATGCAAATGCGCTGGAGATATTAACAATACCAGCCATTCGTACACTGTTGCCGGTTCAACAGTTGACCGGCGTACTTTTAGGATGCATCGGTAAGGAAAACGGATGGGAAATAATCATTTTATTTCTACATTTTGCGGTCTTCAAAACAACAAAGTCGGTAATTATTATCAAAGTATATGAATTGTGGATCACATTAACGAAAGTTTTTTTGCATTTGCTGGTAAATTGAGGGAGAAATCAGCCGGAAAAAAAAATTGTTTCCGTTGGATAGTGCAGCGGACGGAAGAGGTTGATCTCCGCACAACCCTATTGTAATGAACCTATGTGTGAGTTGAATAGGTATTACGTAACTCGCTACGCCCGTGCAAATAGCACATGCAAACCCAGTCGCGCATGGCAGATCAGTTAGCTCAGCTAGATGCAAGATTAGAGGCCGGGCAAGTCCTGGGCAGGGGCGTAAATCCGTACCGAGGAATGGGGGGGGGGGGGGGGGGGCACCCCTACAAGACAAGGGGTTATTTGCATATATGCTGCAGTAACCCCTTACTCCTTTGCCATGTAAAATACATGTAAGTCAAAGCTGCCCTTATTGTCCAAGGAAATTGGGAAATTCCCTGTCTTCCTATTTCCTAGCCTCAAAGTCAAACTAGATGTTTTTCACACTATTGATCAATTTGATGGTGACATGTATCTGGTCTTATGTTTGACTTTGTTCTGCTAGTGCTAATCATAAGTAGTTCAGTGGCTGTAAAGTGGTCACAGTAATGTTTTGTATTTTGAATGTATACAATATATTTGTAAGAACTAGTATAATGCTATAGTAATGAAGAAATACACTATCGATATAGTGAACAGAGGAAACCGATCTCGATTAGCACTTGTGCTAACTTTTGGTTTTCTTTTAGCAACAACTTGAACTTTTGTATAAATGTGTTTTATGTAAGCATTAATTAAGCTTTTGCAGTAATTAAATGTTATGTACATTATGTACAGTTTGTATTTTATTATTTTGCCTTGCATGCATACTTTGTTTTATGATGTACATACATTTTGTTGTTAATACACTTCAAACTTCAAACTTCAATTATTTGTTACACTTTGGAATTGGAATGCAATACAAAAGCTATACTTCTATCCAGTGGATAGTAAAACAAAATTCAAACACTTCAAATGTCTAAACGTATATCGTCGCTGGGCAATTAAAAGGGCAAATTGGCCGATATTATCGTTAAATATCGATTTTGTTTTTATTTTATTTTCAGATAGAGTACTTTAATACCTATCCGATGATATATTTAGAATCCCCATATATGCCCTACTTTTTGAGAAAATCAAAAATAACAAAAGGACAAAATGAAATAATTGCGCGTATTTGGGCAACAAAAAGGACAATAACGTTTTTCACGAACTGCCGAGCGGTGTTATTTAGATAAGAATAAATACACTTATAACGAATAAAGTGTGTTATTTGACTACTTGTCCGTAAAAACATAGTATTGGTTACAATATCTGCACATACGTAAGGCCACAAGTTTAGCCAATTTTAATTGAAGCGGCGACGAAATTACCCTTTTGCATGTTTGGCATACACGACTCAACGCGCACCTCGTGCACGTATTTGCCCTTTTTGTTGCCCATTATCGCGCCAAGTCGCGCGCATTGGCTGTGCATTATCAATGCGCGTAAAAGGGCAATTGTATTATTGTCCTTTTTGCGTGCACGATATCGGTGCATCATATCGCGTGTAATAAGGACAATATAAGAAATGCGTAATAACTCCGTTAAAAAGAACAGAGCATACGCCAAATTAAACGACTTGGTAGCTATAAAGCCTACCTAACCTTTTCACTAAACATTGTTAATAGGATAGGAATACAACAAGGTATGAGAGAACTGCTCAAGTTCCTAATCAGTTTTGAGGATTTGGACGATGTACATCCTTTTAAAGAAAATTTATCTCGTTATGTATGGGACCAGTGACAGTGAGATAATTTTTAAGTTGAGAGTGCTCTGAAAGTAATTTACTGAAAACAATTTGTAACTCAGTGTGGGAAAAGGTGCAATACACAAGTTTATTTAAAGGACAATGAAATCCAGACAAATTGCTGTATGCAATATAAGACACTAAATATAATGAATAGTCTCTGAAAATTTGAGCAAAATCGGTCAAGAAATAAGAAAACTATGGCTCTTTGAAAAGAGCCATGTATTTCTTTGAGTGACTCAAATTGGCAACACACTCTGGCAAAGTTGTGGACAACTCCCCATACATTTTGTACACAAAATTTCAGTTTTGTTCAATTTTCTCAAAATGTATGTTTACCCTTCGTTCGAGTTCAACATATGTTTTGCAGAATGCTTTTATACATAACATATCATGAGTTGGGGGAATGGAAAAATGTGACTATGAAGAAAACTGTAAAACTGGGAACATTTTTGTACAAAACATATGGGGAGTTGTCCACACACTTATCAGAGTGCGTTGCCAATTTGAGTTCCCTATAGGAATAAATGGACATCTTCAAAGAGCCGTAGTGTTCTTGTTTCTTACCCGATTATGCTCTAACTTTCAGAGATTATTCTTCTTAATCTCTTCAAGACTATGAAAGCAACATTTTGCTTGGGTTTCATTGCCCTTTAATCAAAGCTTCATTACATGAGTGCTAGTCTTGCAGGTTCTAATTGATTTTGGAAAAGACGTATGACGTATGGGACATTTTGTCCCCACTCATTTATAATTAATGGAAAACCATATTGAACAGTGTTTGGTCAAAATGACAAGGCTGTGGTGACCAGTAATGCAGTGATCTATGTATCGATGTATGAATAGCGGTCCTCATGAATATCAAGGTTCCCCAAGGGAGGACATTGTATGATTGCAGTTAAAGGGGTAGTTCAGTTTTGACTTTTGGTAGAGAGGGCGCTGCACAACACCATTTTTTTGTGAGGTACCGTAATGAAAAACTGAGTGTCGAATTTGAAAGAACATGCAATTTTAATCGCAGAATAAACTTTATTTGGTCAAAATCGGTTCAGAAATGGCTGAAATATCAATAAATATATCTGATCGTAATAAATCGTAAAAACATTTTTATTTTTAAATGCTTACACTTTTTCAAAAATGTTCAAATGCGGTTTTTAAATAGTTGTTGATGATCTCTCTATTTAATCATTATTTCATCAAAACATGCCTTTTTAGAGAGCGCCCTCTTGTGTTTTAATGGCTCTTTTTTTAATGATAACAGGCTTTTTACTTAGTTGTTTGTAATTTGTATACCTTTCGAACATGGTGGAGTTAATAACTATTAGTTTGTAATGTTACGTGCAGGTTTTGGTTACTTACGTTCAGCCTTACCAAAACTGTACTAAAGGGGTCCCCAAAAAGCCAAATTAAATTGGTATACGCTCTTCACCCACCCCTGCAAGCTTGAGGCTCATGCCATCATGCCATATTTCGAGATGCATGTTTTTACCAATACAACATAAAGATTTATTTTTTCCTTGTTTTTCTGCATCCGAAGATGCCAGTAAAGTGGAAATCCCAGGACTGAAGTCTGTGAAGATGGAGCCACCTGATCAAGAGAGTGAAGAGACATACTTAAATGTGTCACTGGAGTTCAAACAGGAGGAGGACGATATGGCAGGAGGTAGGATCATATTTGCAAGAGACCAAGAGTATGCCCAATAGGCCTGAAGATTTTATTAAAGGAACAAACTATGTAAATGTTTGCATTATCATGACTCATTTGTGTCATATTGTTCCAAAATAGTACCTTACTATAACATACACAAATAGTACCTTACTATATAACATACAAATTATAATTCCTGTACATAAAGTGTGCTTTTTAACATAACTATCAAACAAAATTTAAGTGCTTTTTATTTTTTATTTGACAAATCTAGAGAGAATATGAATTATGCCATGTTTCAAACTAAATCAATGTATTTCTTGTTTCTTTCTGATATCTCATTTGTAGAGGATGGCTTTTACCATTTTGATGGAGAAAAGGATTTCTGGCTGAACTATGATCTTTCTGCCAACAAAGGGACTGAGGATGCATTTCCTAAACTCAAGACGGCGAAGATCACACTTCAGAAATTAGATATTAGACGATTGTCTTCCTTACGTGATCATGATGATACCAGGTCCAATTATTCAGGTAAGAAAAACAATGTAACAAAAAAAAAACGTTTTTATGCCTCCACAGTGAAGTTGCCAGGGGCATTATGTTTTCGGGTTGATAATGAGATCAATATTTGCTTATGAAATAAAAAATTGTCGCTAACATTCCAATATTCTTTTGTGTGTTCTATTTCAGGAAATGCTGATAATAATGCAGGCCAAGACCATCTTACAAAAGTGAGAGAAGAGCAGGCCCTA
>JBAMJV010007418.1:10000-23218 GCA_037951105.1 Echinarachnius parma
TCGGGGTGTGTCTAGGGCGGGCGTGCTTAAAGCAAGGGGCCGTGTTTGAGGTGTCTAAAGGGGCATGTCTATCGAAATGAGATCATTTTTAAGGTATGTCTGGGCACCTAAATTTAGTTTGCACTCTAAGCAATCAACTGTAAATTGATCCGCGCTTGCGCGCGCGCTCTTATCTTGTCATCTTCAATGTTTTGCAATCAAAGTCGAAATGGCGTCTGCTCTCAAAATTTTCGGGCGAAAATTTGTCCGAAAATCACCAATTATCCAGCGGTTCTTCTCCAACAGGATAAATTCTGATTCTAAGATTGTCCGGAGACTGAGTGGAGCTACCAAGACTTTGACAGATGGTGATCTTTGGGAGGAATACAACTCTCTGAGAAGCTTCTGCGATGGATATGGTAAGTGATGTGTTGTGTTTGTTAATTGCACGCTGTCAGTACCAAGGTGAAGCTAGCGACCAAACTCAGCAGCCAAACTCAGCAGCCAAAACCAGCAACCAAGCGATCGATACCGATCATTTGGTATTGTAACACCAATGTGAACGCGCTCATATCGCTGTTACTTTCTCGATTATGCTTGTGCGTACGATACGTGGTACCATTGAAGAATGACTCCAACTGCGTACACAAACACACACTCCATTCAGTAAGCGTGTCAACCGCACGATCCGACCAGTCGTATCGGGGGCGGGGTCACAGGTGGGGGAGGGCGGGGGGGGGGGGGGGGGGTATAATCAACAAAATCAGCAAATTTCAAGTCAACATATTGTACGGGGGGGGGGGGGGGGGGGGGGGGGGAGGGGGCGACGGTTTAAAGGGACACCCTGCAGTGCATGGTCTGAAGGCATTCATACATTCTATCATATAGGAAATGCGTGAAAGTAGTATGTTTGGTAGAACAAACTGTCCCATCCTAGATGTTTGTACTATAATAATCAACAAAATACAAAAGATTTCACGACAAAATATTAAACTATAAGTAGGTGGTGTCGGTTTAAAGGACGCCCTACACGGTTTGAAATCGTCCATATACAAGAATGCACACTAAAGACTATGCGTCATTCCCTTTAAATTGCAGATGTCCCTATCCAGATCTCTGTATTATATAATAATCAACAAATACAGCAAATTTCAAGTCAAATATTAAAGTATAGTCGGGCGCCCACGTTTTAAAGGACGCCATGCACGGTCTGAAAGCATCATATACAAGAATGCACACTATAGACTATGCTTTATTCCCTTTACATTTCAACATCTTTATCTCGGTTGCTACAAGATGTCCCCATCCAGATCTCTTTATTATATAATAATCAACACATACAGCAAATTTCACGTAAAAATATTAAAGTATAGTCGGGCGCCGACGGTTTAAAGGACGCCCTGCACCGTCTGAAATCATCCATATACAAGAATGCACACTATATACTATGCGTCATTCCCTTTAAATTTCAGCATCTTTATTTCGGGTTGCTACAAGATGTCCCCATCCAGATCTCTGTATTATATTATAATCAACAAATACAGTAAATTTCAAGTCAAAATATTAAAGTATAGTCGGGGCGCCGACGGTTTAAAGGACGCCATGCACGGTCTGAAAGCATCCATATACAAGAATGCACACTATAGACTATGCGTCATTCCCCTTAAATTTCAGCATCTTTATTTCGGGTTGCTACAAGATGTCCCCATCCAGATCTCTGTATTATATTATAATCAACTAATACAGCAAATTTCAAGTCAAAATATTAAAGTATATTCGGGCGCCGACGGTTTAAAGGACGCCCTGCACGGTCTGAAATCATCCATATACAAGAATGAACACTATAGTCTATGCGTCATTCCCTTTAAATTTCAACATCTTTATCTCGGGTTGCTACAAGATGTCCCCATCCAGATCTCTTTATTATATAATAATCAACAAATACAGCAAATTTCACGTCAAAATATTTAAGTATAGTCGGGCGCCAACGGTTTAAACGGACGCCCTGCACGGTCTGAAATCATCCATATACAAGAATGCACACTATAGACTATGCGTCATTCCCTTTAAATTTCAACATCTTTATCTCGGGTTGCTACAAGATGTCCCCATCCAGATCTCTGTATTATATAATAATCAACAAATACAGCAAATTTCAAGTCAAAATATTAAAGTATAGTCGGGCGGCGACGGTTTAAAGAACGCCCTGCACGGTCTGAAATCATCCATATACAAGAATGCACACTATAGACTATGCGTCATTCCCTTTAAATTTCAACATCTTTATCTCGGGTTGCTACAAGATGTCCCCATCCAGATCTCTGTATTATATAATAATCAACAAATACAGCAAATTTCAAGTCAAAATATTAAAGTATAGTCGGGCGCCGACGGTTTAAAGGACGCCCTGAGCGGTCTGAAAACATCCATATGCAAGAATGCACACTATAGACTATGCGTCATTCCCTTTAAATTTCAACATCTTTATCTCGGGTTGCTACAAGATGTCCCCATCCAGATCTCTGTATTATATAATAATCAACAAATACAGCAAATTTCAAGACAAAATATTAAAGTATAGTCGGGCGCCGACGGTTTAAAGGACGCCCTGCACGGTCTGAAAGCATCCATATACAAGAATGCACACTTCAGACTATGCGTCATTCCCATTAAATTTCAACATCTTTATCTCGGGTTGCTACAAGATTCTCCCATGCAGATCTCTGTATTATATTATAATCAACAAATACAGCAAATTTCAAGTCAAAATATTAAAGTATAGTCGGGCGCCGACGGTTTAAAGGACGCCATGCACGGTCTGAAAGCATCCATATACAAGAATGCACACTATAGACTATGCTTTATTCCCTTTAAATTTCAACATCTTTATCTCGGGTTGCTACAAGATGTCCCCATCCAGATCTCTTTATTATATAATAATCAACAATTACAGCAAATTTCACGTAAAAATATTAAAGTATAGTCGGGCGCCGACGGTTTAAAGGACGCCCTGCACGGTCTGAAAGAATCCATATACAAGAATACACACTATAGACTATGCGTCATTCCCTTTAAATTTCAACATCTTTATCTCGGGTTGCTACAAAATGTCCCCATCCAGATCTCTGTATTATATAATAATCAACAAATACTGCAACTTTCACGTCAAAATATTAAAGTATAGTCGGGCGCCCACGGTTTAAAAGACGCCCTGCACGGTCTGAAAGCATCCATATACAATAATGCACACTATAGACTATGCGTCATTCCCTTTAAATTTCAACATCTTTATCTCGGGTTGCTACAAGATGTCCCCATCCAGATCTCTGTATTATATAATAATCAACAAATACAGCAAATTTCAAGTCAAAATATTAAAGTATAGTCGAGCGCCGACGGTTTAAAGGACGCCCTGCACGGTCTGAAAGCATCCATATACAAGAATGCACACTATAGACTATGCGTCATTCCCTTTAAATTTCAACATCTTTATCTCGGGTTGCTACAAGATGTCCCCATCCAGATCTCTTTATTATATAATAATCAACAAATACAGCAACTTTCACGTAAAAATATTAAAGTATAGTCGGGCGCCGACGATATAAAGGACGCCCTGCACGGTCTGAAATCATCCATATACAATAATGCACACTATATACTATGCGTCATTCCCTTTAAATTTCAGCATCTTTATTTCGGGTTGCTACAAGATGTCCCCATCCAGATCTCTGTATTATATTATAATCAACAAATACAGCAAATTTCAAGTCAAAATATTAAAGTATAGTCGGGCGCCGATGGTTTAAAGAACGCCCTGCACGGTCTGAAATCATCCATATACAAGAATGCACACTATAGACTATGCGTCATTCCCTTTAAATTTCAACATCTTTATCTCGGGTTGCTACAAGATGTCCCCATCCAGATCTCTGTATTATATAATAATCAACAAATACAGCAAATTTCAAGTCAAAATATTAAAGTATAGTCGGGCGCCGACGGTTTAAAGGACGCCCTGAGCGGTCTGAAAACATCCATATGCAAGAATGCACACTATAGACTATGCGTCATTCCCTTTAAATTTCAACATCTTTATCTCGGGTTGCTACAAGATGTCCCCATCCAGATCTCTGTATTATATAATAATCAACAAATACAGCAAATTTCAAGACAAAATATTAAAGTATAGTCGGGCGCCGACGGTTTAAAGGACGCCCTGCACGGTCTGAAAGCATCCATATACAAGAATGCACACTATAGACTATGCGTCATTCCCCTTAAATTTCAGCATTATTATTTCGGGTTGCTACAAGATGTCCCCATCCAGATCTCTGTATTATATTATAATCAACAAATACAGCAAATTTCAAGTCAAAATATTAAAGTATATTCGGGCGCCGACGGTTTAAAGGACGCCATGCACGGTCTGAAAGCATCCATATACAAGAATGCACACTATAGACTATGCTTTATTCCCTTTAAATTTCAACATCTTTATCTCGGGTTGCTACAAGATGTCCCCATCCAGATCTCTTTATTATATAATAATCAACAATTACAGCAAATTTCACGTAAAAATATTAAAGTATAGTCGGGCGCCGACGGTTTAAAGGACGCCCTGCACGGTCTGAAAGAATCCATATACAAGAATACACACTATAGACTATGCGTCATTCCCTTTAAATTTCAACATCTTTATCTCGGGTTGCTACAAAATGTCCCCATCCAGATCTCTGTATTATATAATAATCAACAAATACTGCAACTTTCACGTCAAAATATTAAAGTATAGTCGGGCGCCCACGGTTTAAAAGACGCCCTGCACGGTCTGAAAGCATCCATATACAATAATGCACATTATATCCTACATGAATGAAATCCTGTTCAGTGATTGGTCTACATAGCGTCATGTGACCAAACATAGTAATGCCCATGGAGAAAAATGTGCTATGCGTGACGTCATTCATGGAATAGTAAATGCTATTCCATGAATGACGTCATAGACGCCGGGTGATCATATTGAGCCCATAGAGATGCGTGTTATAAAACTTCCCTGCGAGAAGAGGTCTTGTTTTTGCTTGCGAAAGATGCTCGACGAGATTTCTCAAAGAGTTATTTAAAAAGAAATACAGCATATTTTCACCCGTGAATATCAATAAGTTCCAAAGAATATTCTAGAGATGCATTTCATGTATAACGTAGCGGTATTCGAATTCAAATATTACGACAATGGTGCATATTGTGCATCGTTGTCCTTCTGTGGTCGTGACACTAATTCGTCATTTAACAATTGTCCGCGGTGTGCACTGCACTAGCTGTATGTGTAATGTGCGAATAACTATTTTCTCCATAAAATTACACGTGTGTAGTATGTAAAGCAGGTTAATTATTCACTTTGATGCGCGCGTTTTGCATTTGGGTGCGCATTAGTTGTTAATGCGCGTAAGCATGAATGGAAATATAGCGCAATACGCGCTCTGCGCTAGGACTATTGCGCAAAGGGGGTCAGTGTCACAAACAGAACATAGTCAGTGCAGTGATGGTTCCATGATCAATGTTTTGTTTTTCTTTATTATTTTCTTTAATTTAATTTAAATCATTTATTTTTGCGATGATTATGATTATGCGAAGGATATAAAACAAATATATCATGCACTATTTCGAGCCACTAGTGAAATTATGGATTCCTCGGTGACAGAAAAAGCACTATGTTCTTCGGGTCTACGACCCTCAGAACATAGTGCTTTTCCTGTCACCTCGGAATCCATAATTTCAACTAGAGGCTCTCAGTGCATGGTATATTTGTTTACTATAGACTATGCGTCATTCCCTTTAAATTTCAACATCTTTATCTCGGGTTGCTACAAGATGTCCCCATCCAGATCTCTGTATTATATAATAATCAACAAATACAGCAAATTTCAAGTCAAAATATTAAAGTATAGTCGAGCGCCGACGGTTTAAAGGACGCCCTGCACGGTCTGAAAGCATCCATATACAAGAATGCACACTATAGACTATGCGTCATTCCCTTTAAATTTCAACATCTTTATCTCGGGTTGCTACAAGATGTCCCCATCCAGATCTCTTTATTATATAATAATCAACAAATACAGCAACTTTCACGTAAAAATATTAAAGTATAGTCGGGCGCCGACGATATAAAGGACGCCCTGCACGGTCTGAAATCATCCATATACAATAATGCACACTATATACTATGCGTCATTCCCTTTAAATTTCAGCATCTTTATTTCGGGTTGCTACAAGATGTCCCCATCCAGATCTCTGTATTATATTATAATCAACAAATACAGCAAATTTCAAGTCAAAATATTAAAGTATAGTCGGGCGCCGATGGTTTAAAGGACGCCCTGCACGGTCTGAAATCATCCATATACAAGAATGCACACTATAGACTATGCGTCATTCCCTTTAAATTTCAACATCTTTAGCTCGGGTTGCTACAAGATGTCCCCATCCAGATCTCTGTATTATATTATAATCAACAAATACAGCAAATTTCAAGTCAAAATATTAAAGTATAGTCGGGCGCCGATGGTTTAAAAGACGCCCTGCACGGTCTGAAAGCATCCATACAAGAATGCACACTATAGTCTATGCGTCATTCCCTTTAAATTTCAACATCTTTATCTCGGGTTGCTACAAGATGTCCCCATCCAGATCTCTGTATTATATAATAATCAACAAATACAGCAAATTTCAAGTCAAAATATTAAAGTATAGTCGGGCGGCGACGGTTTAAAGAACGCCCTGCACGGTCTGAAATCATCCATATACAAGAATGCACACTATAGACTATGCGTCATTCCCTTTAAATTTCAACATCTTTATCTCGGGTTGCTACAAGATGTCCCCATCCAGATCTCTGTATTATATAATAATCAACAAATACAGCAAATTTCAAGTCAAAATATTAAAGTATAGTCGGGCGCCGACGGTTTAAAGGACGCCCTGAGCGGTCTGAAAACATCCATATGCAAGAATGCACACTATAGACTATGCGTCATTCCCTTTAAATTTCAACATCTTTATCTCGGGTTGCTACAAGATGTCCCCATCCAGATCTCTGTATTATATAATAATCAACAAAGACAGCAAATTTCAAGACAAAATATTAAAGTATAGTCGGGCGCCGACGGTTTAAAGGACGCCCTGCACGGTCTGAAAGCATCCATATACAAGAATGCACACTTCAGACTATGCGTCATTCCCATTAAATTTCAACATCTTTATCTCGGGTTGCTACAAGATTCTCCCATGCAGATCTCTGTATTATATTATAATCAACAAATACAGCAAATTTCAAGTCAAAATATTAAAGTATAGTCGGGCGCCGACGGTTTAAAGGACGCCATGCACGGTCTGAAAGCATCCATATACAAGAATGCACACTATAGACTATGCTTTATTCCCTTTAAATTTCAACATCTTTATCTCGGGTTGCTACAAGATGTCCCCATCCAGATCTCTTTATTATATAATAATCAACAATTACAGCAAATTTCACGTAAAAATATTAAAGTATAGTCGGGCGCCGACGGTTTAAAGGACGCCCTGCACGGTCTGAAAGAATCCATATACAAGAATACACACTATAGACTATGCGTCATTCCCTTTAAATTTCAACATCTTTATCTCGGGTTGCTACAAAATGTCCCCATCCAGATCTCTGTATTATATAATAATCAACAAATACTGCAACTTTCACGTCAAAATATTAAAGTATAGTCGGGCGCCCACGGTTTAAAAGACGCCCTGCACGGTCTGAAAGCATCCATATACAATAATGCACACTATAGACTATGCGTCATTCCCTTTAAATTTCAACATCTTTATCTCGGGTTGCTACAAGATGTCCCCATCCAGATCTCTGTATTATATAATAATCAACAAATACAGCAAATTTCAAGTCAAAATATTAAAGTATAGTCGAGCGCCGACGGTTTAAAGGACGCCCTGCACGGTCTGAAAGCATCCATATACAAGAATGCACACTATAGACTATGCGTCATTCCCTTTAAATTTCAACATCTTTATCTCGGGTTGCTACAAGATGTCCCCATCCAGATCTCTTTATTATATAATAATCAACAAATACAGCAACTTTCACGTAAAAATATTAAAGTATAGTCGGGCGCCGACGATATAAAGGACGCCCTGCACGGTCTGAAATCATCCATATACAATAATGCACACTATATACTATGCGTCATTCCCTTTAAATTTCAGCATCTTTATTTCGGGTTGCTACAAGATGTCCCCATCCAGATCTCTGTATTATATTATAATCAACAAATACAGCAAATTTCAAGTCAAAATATTAAAGTATAGTCGGGCGCCGATGGTTTAAAGGACGCCCTGCACGGTCTGAAATCATCCATATACAAGAATGCACACTATAGACTATGCGTCATTCCCTTTAAATTTCAACATCTTTAGCTCGGGTTGCTACAAGATGTCCCCATCCAGATCTCTGTATTATATTATAATCAACAAATACAGCAAATTTCAAGTCAAAATATTAAAGTATAGTCGGGCGCCGACGGTTTAAAGGACGCCATGCACGGTCTGAAAGCATCCATATACAAGAATGCACACTATAGACTATGCTTTATTTCCTTTACATTTCAACATCTTTATCTCGGGTTGCTAAAAGATGTCCCCATCCAGATCTCTTTATTATATAATAATCAACAAATACAGCAACTTTCACGTAAAAATATTAAAGTATAGTCGGGCGCCGACGATATAAAGGACGCCCTGCACGGTCTGAAAGCATCCATATACAAGAATGCACACTATAGACTATGCGTCATTCCCCTTAAATTTCAGCATTATTATTTCGGGTTGCTACAAGATGTCCCCATCCAGATCTCTGTATTATATTATAATCAACAAATACAGCAAATTTCAAGTCAAAATATTAAAGTATATTCGGGCGCCGACGGTTTAAAGGACGCCCTGCACGGTCTGAAATCATCCATATACAAGAATGCACACTATAGTCTATGCGTCATTCCCTTTAAATTTCAACATCTTTATCTCGGGTTGCTACAAGATGTCCCCATCCAGATCTCTTTATTATATAATAATCAACAAATACAGCAAATTTCACGTCAAAATATTTAAGTATAGTCGGGCGCCAACGGTTTAACGGACGCCCTGCACGGTCTGAAATCATCCATATACAAGAATGCACACTATAGACTATGCGTCATTCCCTTTAAATTTCAACATCTTTATCTCGGGTTGCTACAAGATGTCCCCATCCAGATCTCTGTATTATATAATAATCAACAAATACAGCAAATTTCAAGTCAAAATATTAAAGTATAGTCGGGCGGCGACGGTTTAAAGAACGCCCTGCACGGTCTGAAATCATCCATATACAAGAATGCACACTATAGACTATGCGTCATTCCCTTTAAATTTCAACATCTTTATCTCGGGTTGCTACAAGATGTCCCCATCCAGATCTCTGTATTATATAATAATCAACAAATACAGCAAATTTCAAGTCAAAATATTAAAGTATAGTCGGGCGCCGACGGTTTAAAGGACGCCCTGAGCGGTCTGAAAACATCCATATGCAAGAATGCACACTATAGACTATGCGTCATTCCCTTTAAATTTCAACATCTTTATCTCGGGTTGCTACAAGATGTCCCCATCCAGATCTCTGTATTATATAATAATCAACAAATACAGCAAATTTCAAGACAAAATATTAAAGTATAGTCGGGCGCCGACGGTTTAAAGGACGCCCTGCACGGTCTGAAAGCATCCATATACAAGAATGCACACTTCAGACTATGCGTCATTCCCATTAAATTTCAACATCTTTATCTCGGGTTGCTACAAGATTCTCCCATGCAGATCTCTGTATTATATTATAATCAACAAATACAGCAAATTTCAAGTCAAAATATTAAAGTATAGTCGGGCGCCGACGGTTTAAAGGACGCCATGCACGGTCTGAAAGCATCCATATACAAGAATGCACACTATAGACTATGCTTTATTCCCTTTAAATTTCAACATCTTTATCTCGGGTTGCTACAAGATGTCCCCATCCAGATCTCTTTATTATATAATAATCAACAATTACAGCAAATTTCACGTAAAAATATTAAAGTATAGTCGGGCGCCGACGGTTTAAAGGACGCCCTGCACGGTCTGAAAGAATCCATATACAAGAATACACACTATAGACTATGCGTCATTCCCTTTAAATTTCAACATCTTTATCTCGGGTTGCTACAAAATGTCCCCATCCAGATCTCTGTATTATATAATAATCAACAAATACTGCAACTTTCACGTCAAAATATTAAAGTATAGTCGGGCGCCCACGGTTTAAAAGACGCCCTGCACGGTCTGAAAGCATCCATATACAATAATGCACATTATATCCTACATGAATGAAATCCTGTTCAGTGATTGGTCTACATAGCGTCATGTGACCAAACATAGTAATGCCCATGGAGAAAAATGTGCTATGCGTGACGTCATTCATGGAATAGTAAATGCTATTCCATGAATGACGTCATAGACGCCGGGTGATCATATTGAGCCCATAGAGATGCGTGTTATAAAACTTCCCTGCGAGAAGAGGTCTTGTTTTTGCTTGCGAAAGATGCTCGACGAGATTTCTCAAAGAGTTATTTAAAAAGAAATACAGCATATTTTCACCCGTGAATATCAATAAGTTCCAAAGAATATTCTAGAGATGCATTTCATGTATAACGTAGCGGTATTCGAATTCAAATATTACGACAATGGTGCATATTGTGCATCGTTGTCCTTCTGTGGTCGTGACACTAATTCGTCATTTAACAATTGTCCGCGGTGTGCACTGCACTAGCTGTATGTGTAATGTGCGAATAACTATTTTCTCCATAAAATTACACGTGTGTAGTATGTAAAGCAGGTTAATTATTCACTTTGATGCGCGCGTTTTGCATTTGGGTGCGCATTAGTTGTTAATGCGCGTAAGCATGAATGGAAATATAGCGCAATACGCGCTCTGCGCTAGGACTATTGCGCAAAGGGGGTCAGTGTCACAAACAGAACATAGTCAGTGCAGTGATGGTTCCATGATCAATGTTTTGTTTTTCTTTATTATTTTCTTTAATTTAATTTAAATCATTTATTTTTGCGATGATTATGATTATGCGAAGGATATAAAACAAATATATCATGCACTATTTCGAGCCACTAGTGAAATTATGGATTCCTCGGTGACAGAAAAAGCACTATGTTCTTCGGGTCTACGACCCTCAGAACATAGTGCTTTTCCTGTCACCTCGGAATCCATAATTTCAACTAGAGGCTCTCAGTGCATGGTATATTTGTTTACTATAGACTATGCGTCATTCCCTTTAAATTTCAACATCTTTATCTCGGGTTGCTACAAGATGTCCCCATCCAGATCTCTGTATTATATAATAATCAACAAATACAGCAAATTTCAAGTCAAAATATTAAAGTATAGTCGAGCGCCGACGGTTTAAAGGACGCCCTGCACGGTCTGAAAGCATCCATATACAAGAATGCACACTATAGACTATGCGTCATTCCCTTTAAATTTCAACATCTTTATCTCGGGTTGCTACAAGATGTCCCCATCCAGATCTCTTTATTATATAATAATCAACAAATACAGCAACTTTCACGTAAAAATATTAAAGTATAGTCGGGCGCCGACGATATAAAGGACGCCCTGCACGGTCTGAAATCATCCATATACAATAATGCACACTATATACTATGCGTCATTCCCTTTAAATTTCAGCATCTTTATTTCGGGTTGCTACAAGATGTCCCCATCCAGATCTCTGTATTATATTATAATCAACAAATACAGCAAATTTCAAGTCAAAATATTAAAGTATAGTCGGGCGCCGACGGTTTAAAGGACGCCATGCACGGTCTGAAAGCATCCATATACAAGAATGCACACTATAGACTATGCTTTATTTCCTTTACATTTCAACATCTTTATCTCGGGTTGCTAAAAGATGTCCCCATCCAGATCTCTTTATTATATAATAATCAACAAATACAGCAAATTTCAAGTCAAAATATTAAAGTATAGTCGGGCGGCGACGGTTTAAAGAACGCCCTGCACGGTCTGAAATCATCCATATACAAGAATGCACACTATAGACTATGCGTCATTCCCTTTAAATTTCAACATCTTTATCTCGGGTTGCTACAAGATGTCCCCATCCAGATCTCTGTATTATATAATAATCAACAAATACAGCAAATTTCAAGTCAAAATATTAAAGTATAGTCGGGCGCCGACGGTTTAAAGGACGCCATGCACGGTCTGAAAGCATCCATATACAAGAATGCACACTATAGACTATGCGTCATTCCCCTTAAATTTCAGCATCTTTATTTCGGGTTGCTACAAGATGTCCCCATCCAGATCTCTGTATTATATTATAATCAACAAATACAGCAAATTTCAAGTCAAAATATTAAAGTATATTCGGGCGCCGACGGTTTAAAGGACGCCATGCACGGTCTGAAAGCATCCATACAAGAATGCACACTATAGTCTATGCGTCATTCCCTTTAAATTTCAACATCTTTATCTCGGGTTGCTACAAGATGTCCCCATCCAGATCTCTGTATTATATAATAATCAACAAATACAGCAAATTTCAAGTCAAAATATTAAAGTATAGTCGGGCGCCGACGGTTTAAAGGACGCCATGCACGGTCTGAAAGCATCCATATACAAGAATGCACACTATAGACTATGCGTCATTCCCTTTAAATTTCAACATCTTTATCTCGGGTTGCTACAAGATGTCCTCATCCAGATCTCTGTATTATATAATAATCAACAAATACTGCAACTTTCACGTCAAAATATTAAAGTATAGTTGGGCACCGACGGTTTAAAGGACGCCATGCACGGTCTGAAAGCATTCATATACAAGAATGCACACTATAGACTATGCGTCATTCCCTTTAAATTTCAACATCTTTATCTCGGGTTGCTACAAGATGTCCCCATCCAGATCTCTGTATTATATAATAATCAACACATACTGCAACTTTCACGTCAAAATATTAAAGTATAGTCGGGCGCCGACGGTTTAAAGGACGCCATGCACGGTCTGAAAGCATCCATATACAAGAATGCACACTATAGTATATGCGTCATTCCCTTTAAATTTCAACATCTTTATCTCAGGT
>JBAMJV010007419.1:0-194194 GCA_037951105.1 Echinarachnius parma
ATTTTTTAGCACACACAAGTTTCTGGTTGAGAAAAGACCCATAGATGTCATCATCAGGCAGTGTCACTTTTCAACTATAAGTACCTACTGGATGATAAATCCAGTAAGGTTTGTATATAAATATAAAGTTACAAATTGCTTGTAAATAGACTTTTAAACATTTGGCTATCTCCAGGAAATTTTCATTTTGCATCACTGAAACACTTCGCATATATCAACTTACTATTGCTGGAAAGCTCATAGTTTTTTTATTTTCAACCATAAAAATTGGGTTACAAAATGCCTTCCATGACAACTGTATATTAGAGTTAAACTTCTTTTATATTTGTTGTTTGTTTTTAGACCCTTGAGGTAGAGAACAAGATGCAGGAAACAGAGACAAATCATGTCAAGGTGCTAGATGTGGACACCATCTCACAGGTCAAGGATAAAGTACTGGATGCTCTGCTGAGAAACAAGCCCCAGTCGGAGCGATTCACACCATTGGACGTGGATCTTGGTGGGTCATTTTTCTTGTCAAAATTATAGAACACAATTATTCAAATTTTATTGGCCCCAAACAAAGAAAAGCATGAAAAATATAGCTATACATGTATATGGTGTTATATATATTAGGGGCCCCAGCCAGCGGGTCTGTCACAATTTTTAGCATTGCCAATGAGATTTAGAGGTCTAAAGATAATTATATAGATATAAAGAAATATAAAGAAATAAATACAAAGTACAAAAAAAAAACAACGGTTGAACAAGACCCCAAAATGCACATTATTCTTCCCACTACCTTTCCAAGGGGTTTGAAAAATCTAGTGTTTTGTGTTTGATTTTCATTTTGTTTCTATCTATTTTGTGACAAAAATATGTGTCAACTTCATCTAAATGTCTTTATGTTTTATTTTTCCCCTCAGTGTTGAGGAGTGGAGTGAAAGGGCAGTTGGTGCTACGTGACACGGACAACACTACAGAGAAACCAATGGCCAGATGGGCCAAAGTCAACACCATTGAGCACTATGGGGTAAGCAAGGCTCCATACTAACCTTTTTGTATACTGGCCTGTTTGGGCAAGTAAAATCCTAAGGCCGGTATTCTTAAGTCGTGATTAAGTCATGTTTAACTAAGCAGTTGTCTAAAGTCCTGTCTAAATCCCGTTTAACTTTAGTCACGAGGTCGTGACTAAAGTTTTGGTATTCTGAAGTAGTGATTAAGTCCTGTTACGCTCAAAGTCATTTCTAAGACCTGTTTAACTTAAGAATAACGCGAGGGGTAGTTTAAGTGGTGTTTAAGAGCGCGGTTCTGCTGCTTTTCAACCTATGGCACACTCTCCTGTGCTCTACCGGGAATTTGCGGCGGAGAATAACGGTACGTGCACCCTCTAAAATTTCAAATAAGAATTGCAGGCTTTTTTCTCCTGTTGCCCTATGATTTTGTTCAATAATATGAAAGGGCAATGAAACCCAAGCAAAATGTTGCTTTCATAGACTTGAAGAGATTAGGAGGAATAATCTCTGAAAGTTAGAGCATAATCGGGCAAGAAACAAGAAAAACTATGGCTCTTTGAAGATGTCCATTTATTCCTATGGGGAACACAAATTGGCAACGCACTCTGATAATTGTGTGGACTACTCCCCATTTGTTTCGTACACAAATGATCCCATTTTTACAGTTTTCTTCATAGTACACTTTTCCATGTTATGTATAAACGCATTATACAAAACATATGTTGAACTCAAATGAAGTGTAGACATACATTTTGAGAAAATTGAACAAAATTTAAATTTTGTGTACAAAGTGTATGGGGGGTAGTCCACAACTTTGCCAGAGTGCGTTGCCAATTTGAGTCACTCGTATAAATAAATGGCTCTATTCAAAGAGGTATAGTTTTCTTATTTCTTGACCGATTGTGCTCAAATTTTCAGGGACTATTCATCCTATTTAGTGTCTTATAGTGCATACAACAATTTGTCTGGATTTCATTGTCCTTTAACAAACCTTACTTTATGGTGATATCTTGTAAACTCCATTGTCCAAAGTGAAATATGCAGCTTGTAAGAGACGTTTTTCTGCATGATTTTACTTCGAAACCAGCCAAAAACTCTGTAGCATTTATACCATTGCCATTGGCAATATGATATCTGCGATATGTGCAATCGATAGCGTTAATTACGCATTCTGCTTATTGTCTGCAGCATTACGTCAGAAACGCCTATAGAGCATGCACAAAAGTCCCGTTTAAAGTTAAACAAGTGTTTAGTTAATCAGGACTTCAACTTCAGAATCCCAAATTCATTTAGACAGGTCTTAGATGCGACCTCGCGTATAACTCCTGTCTAACTAAACAATTGTTTAAATTTATTCACGACTAAGTTAGACAGGACTTCAGGACCTAAATGTTTAAATTTAACTTGCTCAAATAGAAAACTTACTTGACCGCCTACTTTACAATGAGATTTGAGTCAGAAATTAGATTCTACTCTAGATGTTAAACAAAAAAATGCCAGTTGCCCAATTGGGCAACCAAATACATGTATACAATTTATGACATTTTACTTGCAAATTCAAAGGGGGTTACTATGCATGGGTTCGTCATGTACTATATTTACTATGATGATATTAAGAAATGATTAGTTTTAAATGTGCGTGGCTAAGCTTGATATATAAAGCGTGGCATATTCTAACAAACGCATATATTTACCAGAGGACTAGCCACCTTGGGTTTCACAACTTATGTAGTAGACATGTGGCCTAGGGTTACAGAACCGGAGATAGGCCCGCCTTATGTAGCAAATTGGCACTGGTAGGACTTTAACATCTAATTCTTTAAATATTCTAATAGTGATGTGCTTAGTTTATATAATATTTAAACAATTTTTTGTTCTACTTTGCCCTTGCAGATCAATGACAATGCAAAGGTAGCAGTAGTGAACAAACAAGACAACCCCAACGCCAGTCTGGCCACCCCTCTGGCCGAGGACACAGAACTCCTGCCAAGTCGTAAGTCGCTCTCATCAACCCTCCAAACTCTCAAACTGCAGAGACGCCAACTATCCGTGATTTTTAGGGGAACTCCCTGAAAATGTTTGTTTAATTCACACAAGAACCATGCTTATTCATTTAGTTTTTGATTGAGTGATTGATTGATTGCCGAGGTTTCTTTGCAGCTACAGCGCGTCCAAAGCGCACTAATGTAGAGGGTGGTTAGGAAAAAGGATTTCAGGTGGGAGTTATGTAATATTTGTAATGGTATGCTCTTTAAGTATGTGTCACACAAGAATGTTGATTATCATGTAAACCCTTGATAGATTGATTTGTTGTGGGGTTTTTTGGCAGCTACAGCAAGTCCGAAGCACACTGAATGCTTTACAGAGCATCAACAGCAATGTTGAGGGTGAATAGGAAAAAGGATTTTCAAGTGAGAGTTGTATTATATTTGTTATTGTATGCTCTTAAAATATGAATCGCGTATAAACCATGATTATTCATTTAGTTTTGTATTGATTGGTTGCCGATGTTTTTTTTCAGCTACAGCGAGTCCCAAGCGCACTGTGAATGCTTTGCACAGACTCAACACCAATGTTGAGAGCGATATGGAAGATGGAGTCCAGTTCTTTCATCTGGTAAGTCATGCTAGAAATTAACCTTTTTGCCCTGTGGCCCAGTCGGGCAAGTAAAAACAACATTGTTCAACTTTGAGTGGCCCGAAACATAAATCTGGTGGCCCCAAACAAAGAAAGACATAACAAATTCTGTTAAATTTGGTTGCCCAAACGAGCCAGTAGAATTTAGGATCAATGAAATTTGGTGGCCCGGAGCTAATTTTGATTGGCCCCGGGCCAGCAGGCCTATGCTAATTTTGAGCACTGGGTAAGATTACAGTCATTAGAGATTTGTATTTTTGTTACCTCAAGCAAAACTAGTATTTCTTTAAAAATTTATCATAGGGAAACGATTAATAATACAAAAATTATCAATCACTAAAGGAGAATTGATCAACAATTCTCCTTTAGTGATTGATAATTGATAACAGACAAATGAACACATCTTGACTTGTTACATCTTGCATAATTGTTGGATTGCTATAGTATTTAACCCCTTCAGGACTGATCCCGAAAATATATTCGGGCTGGGGTCTATGGAGAATACATTTGTAGCACAATCAGTCAGTCCTGAACGGGTTAATATTTTGATATAACTTGAATTGATTTTTAGATATATGCCTCAAGTACCAAAGGCTTGACTTTGCTGTACGTTATCCGAGTTGTCGTGTTGCCCCTCCGAAACTTAATCATTAGCAAGAACACGAAAATAGTGTATCTAATTTAATACAAGCGGAACAATATGGACAACATGAACTATGGGGGATAACTGAATAACTTTGCAAGGGTACTAAACCGTCATGATTCTGTTACTATTGTTACTGATATTATTATGCATGGTCGGATATATCACTGACGGGTTGGGGGGGGGGGCGGGGGACGAGATCGAAAGTGCCGCCCGAATCTATTTTGTCTTAATGATGACCATGGGGATAATGACCTGTTACAGAATTTTTGGAGGTCATGTGTCGTGATCGTCTTTCTCTCGCCACAAACCCACCGATTTCCGCGAGTACAGCTAGTATTGTATTTATGGATATTTGATATTTCATGATTCATTTTTGAAGTTTTTATTATATTGTTTATTATTATATAATTATTGATATGTATTTTTCCTTTGTTCCATTCAGTCTCCCCTGTATGAAGATGAAGCGTCCAAGAAGAAAAAGCACAGAAAGATCAGAGAAATATACCTTCGAAGATTAGTATCTACCAAGGTAAGGGAATTGTCCTTTGGATGATATATACATTATAAAGGAAAAGTTATTATGAGTATCTTTACTATAAAGTATAAATAAACAAAATGCACTCTAGAAGTGACACCAATGTAAAACACAGATACATGTACATTTTGATCCAGTGATTGGTGTCTACAAGGGTATGAACATAAAACTTCCTTTTTTGTAATGTTCATGTCACTGTTTTGAAAGTTCTCAAGACTCTGTTGCAATATTTATAAGTATGACAATGGTAGTTTTATTTTGTTTGTAATGTGAAATAGGTAAACTGGTTTTAGTCATGTGTATGGGGAATATATTCCAAGCCAATTTTCCAAAACTGAGTATCTGTAATTGATTGTTAAAACAATTGTTCTTATTTTTCTTTAGCCAAAGGAATCCATCCAATAGTGTGATAATAATATCCTGCAGATGATGCTATCAGTATCGCCATGTCATCATAATCGTCATCATTTTCGTAGTTGTAAGATCTCTTCTCATAGCAGCAGAAATCCCATCAAGACAGTGTCGACAAGTTTTATATTTTGTAGATTAAACACTGCCGTACTAGATTTTTCAATCCTCATAGAGTTAATACAGGGCGCACCAAGTTCCCTTTATAGGCTGTAGGTTAACATTTGTGACTTTTTTCCCCCCTATTTCTTGCAGAAATCCATCCAGACATTTGTAGATGATGTCCTCCAGGCAATGTTGTCTGTCTCCGCAGAAAGACCCCTCCCCAAGGCTCTCAAGTATCTGTTTGACTTCCTGGACCGTCAGGCAGACAGGCAAAAACTCAAAGCAGACACCTCAGAGCTCTGGAAAAACAGCTGGTAAGTACAGGTTTTGGGGGGTATTGTTTGGGTTATTAAGACACAAACAAGATGGTGTGGCCTCTTTACAGTTGATAAAGGGTTTAGACCAAGAACGAGTTTCTGTTTGACTTCCTGGACCGTCAGGCAGACGGGCAAAAACTTGAAACTTAATGATGTTTGAATGGTAGAATATACACTAATATAAATAATAGATTAGGTATAACTAATTGTATCCCCCGAACCACTTCGGGGGATACTATGGATTTGGCCTCGTCGCGCCGCCGCCGCCGCCGCGTCCGCCGCGTCCGCCGCAGAGATTTTCTTGTGAACGCTCTACAGGTCCGAGTTCTTGTCCGATCATTTTCTAATTTGGTATGAAGGTGTATTAAGGAAAGAGGATGAAGCCTATTGATTTTGGTGTGGGGCGGAGTCCTGGTTGCCATGGTAACCATGATATAAAGAAATAGTTAAGATTACCTTGTGAACGCTCTACAGGTCCGAGTTCTTGTCCGATCATTTTTTAATTTGGTATGAAGGTGTATTAAGGAAAGAGGATGAAGCCTATTGATTTTGGTGTGGGGCGGAGTCCTGGTTGCCATGGTAACCATGATATAAAGAAATAGTTAAGATTACCTTGTGAACGCTCTACAGGTCCGAGTTCTTGTCCGATCATTTTCTAATGTGGTATGAAGGTGTATTAAGGAAAGAGGATGAAGCCTATTGATTTTGGTGTGGGGCGGAGTCCTGGTTGCCATGGTAACCATGATATAAAGAAATAGTTAAGATTACCTTGTGAACGCTCTACAGGTCCGAGTTCTTGTCCGATCATTTTCTAATTTGGTATGAAGGTGTATTAAGGAAAGAGGATGAAGCCTATTGATTTTGGTGTGGGGCGGAGTCCTGGTTGCCATGGTAACCATGATATAAAGAAATAGTTAAGATTACCTTGTGAACGCTCTACAGGTCCGAGTTCTTGTCCGATCATTTTCTAATTTGGTATGAAGGTGTATTAAGGAAAGAGGATGAAGCCTATTGATTTTGGTGTGGGGCGCGGTCCTGGTTGCCATGGTAACCATGATATAAATAAATAGTTAATATTACCTTGTGAACGCTCTACAGGTCCGAGTTCTTGTCTGATCATTTTCTAATTTGGTATGAAGGTGTCTTAAGGAAAGAGGATGAAGCCTATTGATTTTGGTGTGGGGCGGAGTCCTGGTTGCCATGGTAACCATGATATAAAGAAATAGTTAAGATTACCTTGTGAACGCTCTACAGGTCCGAGTTCTTGTCCGATCATTTTCTAATTTGGTATGAAGGTGTCTTAAGGAAAGAGGATGAAGCCTATTGATTTTGGTGTGGGGCGGAGTCCTGGTTGCCATGGTAACCATGATATAAAGAAATAGTTAAGATTACCTTGTGAACGCTCTACAGGTCCGAGTTCTTGTCCGATCATTTTCTAATTTGGTATGAAGGTGTATTAAGGAAAGAGGATGAAGCCTTTTGATTTTGGTGTGGGGCGGAGTCCTGGTTGCCATGGTAACCATGATAACCATGATATAAAGAAATAGTTAAGATTACCATGTGAACGCTCTACAGGTCCGAGTTCTTGTCCGATCATTTTCTTATTTGGTATGAAGGTGTATTAAGGAAAGAGGATGAAGCCTATTGATTTTGGTGTGGGGCGGATTCATGGTTGCCGTTGTGTGTAAGAGATTTAGGTTCAGACATCAAATCCAGAAATACATGTCTAAAAAGTACCAGGGCCATGCACAATTATTGCAAATATCTCAGCTGAGGGATGAAAAGAAAGATCAGGGGATCTACTTTGCATAGGTATAGATTGTTAGAATGAGAAAAAAATGAAGTAATATTTTCAATAAATCCATTATCAAACAGCAAATTAATTAATACTTGAGTCATTTGAAAACTTACTTGACATTAAAATAATGTTTTTTAAACTGAATGAGATATATGATTCTCTAGAGACTCTAGTACACTTGAATACTGATCCCCCTATAATTGATAAACAAATCCAAGTATAACACCTTGTTCAAAACCCTAAACAATGACGATTGGCTGCAATTGTTTTTAACTGCTGCATAATGTAAGAGCCTGTTACATATGCCAATATTAATGAGCTCCGCAAGTTAGCAAAGGCCTCGCCGCTGACGCGGCTCAGTCCAGCGATCACTGCTGTAAGCGCACATCGCCTTGTCTATTAATCAGACCCTGCTCGGAGGACAAACAGCGCGCGAGGCCTTGCCCAAAGGCTACTGCCAGCCTAGTAGAACAACGTACACCACCAAACTTGTTCAGTTCACAATATTACAACCCACAAAAGTGCAATGCAATTGGTTCGGGGGATACATGTGCTCGGCTGCGCGACCCGCCGAGCGCGCAATTTCTAGTTTTTTATCTTACCTAGCCCTCTAAACCAATTTTGTTTCTTTTCTATATGATAGTAATAACTATTTATCTGTACAGATTCAATCCAACATATCAAGATTACCTCCTAAGACAACCTAAGTTTCTTCCATTCAGCTCTCCGCTAAGGTTCTGGGTAACTGTTCTGAACCACAGAGCCTATGTGATTGACGCGAACCAGACTAGGACAGCCGATGTCTGTGTGATCATTTAAAGGGGACCACCAGGCAAAGAACAACACATTATTATATGTTTTGGTACCGTTTTGTGATATCAAATAGATACCCAACATTTTGCAAAGGGTTGTGTAATTCATAAACAAAGCAATTCATTTCCACCACTTACGGAACCACTGCTATTTCCTGGTTCCATACTGGCCAACCATTTGCGAGTGCGCCAATGCTATTCACACGTACATTTGTAGACAATAGATTCCCGGGCGATTTGTTCGCTCTGCACACACATCGCAATTCACGGCACGCATCGCAGTCTCGCAATTCAGACCGCATGAACGCATGCTTTAGAATGGTGATGCGTTTCCAATTATATATTTTTTTCTGGAAACATATTTTTGTGAACTTGTTGATGGAATGGAATACTAAAGAGGTTACCTTTCTTTAATAAGAATATTATTTTTGGGTGGTGGTACCCTTTAATCTTTGATTTAACCCTAAAAAGACTGGGCTATTTTGAACCTTGAAAAAACTGGGGGGGGGCTAAAAGGGCCCCCCCCTAAAATCTCGGCAACCGAAACTCCGATCGACTCCAAATTTGGCAACGTGATAGATGTCCATAAATTCTACAATATTGCGTAGTTGAAAAATTTTTTAAAATTAGAATATGCTAATTAGAGCTAATTAATTATGCGAAAATTGTATTTTTTGGTAGTTTTCGTAGTTTTCTCGGCAATCGAAACTCCAATCAACTCCAAATTTGGCATGCTAATTAGAGCTAATTAATTATGCGAAAATTGCATTTCTTATGTATTTCTTTGTTTGTTTTACTTATGTTTTTTATTGTTTTTTCAATGAAAATAATTATTGACCATTATTCAACCATTTTTAGCCCAAAATTAAATGATTGCAGTGATTAGAATGAAAAATAATGAAGATTTTGTCTTTTCTAGGAAAAAAATCAATTTCCATAGGATTTGTACACAAATCACAAAATTTAGCGATTTTCGGCCCGACGCTCACTTACAAAAGGTCACGTGACTTTTGAACGGTATACCCGGTCGTCGCAAATTTGGTCTCAAAAGTTGCGCCAGACTTCAATGAAAAAACTCATGAAGTCGCGCGAAAATATCTGCGCGTGTTGCAGAATTATCGCGAAAATAGAGGAGGGGGGGGCTAAATCAGCCCCCCCCCAGTCTTTTTAGGGTTAAGCTTCAATTTATCCAGCAAGTTAAGTTTTATACAACCTCTTTTGTTTCTTCCGTGCAGCCTTCCGCTAAGGTTTTGGGTGACTGCCTCGAACCACCCAGCCTATGTGTTTGACACGAACCAGACTAGGACAGCCGATGTCTGTGTGATCATTTAATCTTTGATTTAAGCTTCAATTTATCCAGCATGTTTAGTTTTATACGACCTCTTTTGTTTCTTCCTTCCAGCCTTCCGCTGAGGTTCTGGGTGACTGCTCTGAACCATCCAGCCTATGTGTTTGACATGAACCAGACGAGGACAGCTGATACCTGCATAACCGTGCTCACGCAGATGCTCGATAATGCCTGCAAGGGCATCGTGCCAAAGTACAGCTTTGTGAGTATGCTTATATCTAAATTACCCCCCCCCCCCCCCCCCCCCCCCCCGCCACACACACACCAAAACAAAAAAATCATCAAGTTTATGGCCATTATCAAACATAATCTTCACATTCATTGTACATTCCTCCTTGGGTCCTAGTCTGAGTTTGCTGAAAAAAAATCCTTGAAGCCGGACTCGACTACAACCCTGACTGAACATGCAGCACTGTTTTCCCATCAATGCAGGAAACTTCATTTTAGCCCTTAGAGTGTTGTATGCCAGGGAGCAGCCCAGCTACACTGATATGATCCCAAAATCCTACACCAAGATCAGGGAACAAACAAGTTCAACATACTGCCAAAATTGTACACCAATTTATTATTGACAAATGAACCATTTATTGGTTTATTGTCTTTTTGTTCCCCACCACACTGGAGACTTCACCTAGTAGAGTCCTGTATTCCAGCAAGCTGCTTAGTTACATTGACATGATCCCTGAGTTTTAAGACAAGATCATGGAGCAGCCAAATCAACATAATGACAACTGCATACAACAATATTATTTAGTATCTCCTCACAAATAATGTAATTTTTTGATTTGTTGTCTATTTGAGTTTTTCTGGGTTTTTCCACCACACAGGAAACGTCACCAAGCAGAGTCCTGTATGCCAGCGAGCTGCCCACCTACATTAAAATGATCCCCGAGTTCTACGACAAGGTCAAGGAGCAGCCAAGAGTCAACCAGGAGGAGGTCGACGACGAGTTCAGACAAGTCTGTGAGGTAGGTCTTATGTTGCCATGACAACCAAGAAGGATGTGGGAAGATATATAGAAATAAACTGAGGAGAAGGAGGAGATGGAGGATAATGGCAACTGCAATGATGATGATGACAATGCTGCTGATGAGTGTGGTAATGATGCTGGTGGGGATGATGATGATGATGATGATAACAACTACAACGACGATGATGATGATTGATTATGATGAGGATGATGGTTTTGGTGGTGGTGGTAGTTAGGACGGCAGCCACAAGGATGATGATGGTAATGAAGACATGGTAGTGATATTGATGGTGATGGGGTTATTATAGTGATGATAGTTCTGATGAACTTGTGGCTTGATATTTTAGTTCTTTTGTCAATCTCTAATGTTTTAACACTGTATTAAGTATTTTTCTGCTATTTAACACAAACCTTGGCATGCTGGCAACTTTTTTATGTATTCATTTGCATAATATCTTAATTCATTAATCTTCCATATTTTGGAATAATTGTTTTATATTGCTTTTTGTCTCTGCAGGCATTCCATGGAACATTCAGTAACATTGGCATCCTTTACCAACTCTACGGTCTTACTAGTGGCAGGAACGATACGGTTAGTATTCTTTTCTTTTTTTCCCTGTCATTTGCTAGAAAAGGGAAATCAATATGAATGCTTTAAAACTTCTTGTATGATGTCCGTTTGATAAGTCATCAAGAATACGTTTCACCTCTTTAGCCTGTTTCCTTAGCACTACATGTAGCATTATTGATCAGTTATTTTTAAATTATTCACTCAACTTTCTTACCTTTCTGTTTCTTAATTGTCTATTTCTTTCATTTGATTTAAATTTCCTTATAAACCAAAGGAGTAACAGAAATTTTATTTCCAAGATGATGAATTATGTGTTTTCTTTTGCTGCGACAGTTGGTGGAAGCCCTTGATGATCAGTGTCAGCAGGCTAAAATGGTGGGACTAGGAGAGACTCTACCTTATGAAAACTGGAGGAAAACAAATATATTTCTTTTCATATTGATATTTGTTTTTTATTTTCCTACCGCAGTTGGTGGATGCCCTTGATGAGGATGAGCAGTGTATGCAAGCTAACATGGTGCACAAGTGGGACCTCATAGGAGAGACTCTAGACCTTATGAAAACTGGAGGAAAACAAATGTTTTCTTTCCACATCAATCTTTTTACTTTCTTTTTCTACCTCAGTTGGTGGATGCCCTTGACGAGGATGAGCAGTGTATGCAAGCTTACTTGGTGCACAAGTGGGACCTCATAGGAGAGAATCTAGACCTCATGAATACTGGAGGAAAACTAATTATTTATTTTCATATGAATATTTGTTATTTATTTTACTACCGCAGTTGGTGGATGCCCTTGACGAGGATGAGCAGTGCCAGCGGGCTAACTTGGTGCACAAGTGGTACCTCATAAGAGACTCTTAACCATCAAATCAAGATGAAAAAAAAAAGGATTATTCTTTTCATGCTAAAAATCTGTTTATTTTTCCTACCACAGTTGGTGGATGCCCTTGACGAGGATGAGCAGTGCCAGCGGGCTAACATGGTGCACAAGTGGGACCTCATAAGAGAGACTCTAAACCTTTTCAAATCAAGAAGAAAAAAAAGGATTATTCTTTTCATGCTAAAAATCTTTTTATTTTTCATACCGCAGTTGGTGCATGCCCTTGACGATGATGAGCAGTGCCAGCGGGCTAACATGGTGCACAAGTGGGACCTCATAGGAGAGACTCTGGGCCAGGGCGGAGACTAAGCGCTGTCACCATGCTGCTGCAACTGGAACTCTTTCGCGACAGTCCGACTTGCTTTGCTTGCGCGCTTGATGGACATTGTAAAGCTGTTATATAGGCAGAATACATGAACAGGATTTCATCTGCCTACATCTGACGTAATGAAATCACCATGCTGCTTCTACTGAAAATGAGCAGTCTTGGTCTGCTTGGGTCGCATAAGCGGACCATTTTAAAAACTGTTCTTCAGCCAATGTGTGTTGGTTAACCAGTTGTCATCGAACGACAGTGCACGACTGGGATATTTTGAGCCGTGGTCCAAGCAATGTGTATTTGTGCTCTAGTCGTTTAGTATATATGCCCGTAATTGCACAAATGGGACCATTTAGGTGCCATTGTCCAGCCAATTTATGTATGACTATGTGATCAAATCTTTGTCTACCTTGTACTATTGCACAATGTTGACAATTTTGAAGCTGTTATAAATCCAAGGTTTAGATTGCACAATTGGTGAACTCTTGGAATCTGTTCGGAATCCAAAGTGTGTATTGCACAAGTTGTAAATGTTGAAAAATGTCTCATCGCCAATTTGATCATTTGGAAGTCTGCATGTATTGCACAGTGTGAAACTTTCTATAAAGCCTTCATATAAATAAGACATTATCCAGCCAATTATGAGTCCGTATCTTCCTGTGTTTACACATGTGGGATGCATTGTGGCCAGTCTGTTATTGTGTATTCATGAACAAGCACTCTTGTTCCCACGATAACATGTTTAAAAGTTAGTAAACTACCTTTCAGCCTCTGAAGAAGATGCTGCTAGGATCTGAAGCTTAGGCCCTCAATTGACTCTCAAGTTAGTACACTAGTAATCAGTAAAACAAAACTGGTTGATATCAAACTTGTTATCAAAATCTTCACACAGCACTGTGGCCCTGTTAGTCGTACTCCACCAGCATTGTTGAAAATAACGTATTGATGTCAGTGTGTCTTGAAAAGGTCAATTGTTGTGTAATTGTTCAAAGATTGTAAAAAGTGATTTACCAAAATTCACTCGTTCGTGACTATAGATTATGCACACTTGTCAATACATGTATTCCAACAGATGATATCATAATGAATGCATCAAAATGATTTTCTTAATTATTAGCTTTAAAAATTGAAATGAAATAGATAACATGTTGCTCCTGTTACATTTTATGTACACATACATGAGTGTTATTTCAGTATCATAGTGGGTTGATACTAGAATGGTTTAAAGTAAATGCTTTATATGCTGACCTTTCAAATGACAACATTGACTAAAAGGACAGAACATTGCATACGATGGGCTGTATGCAGAAAATATCAAACCTTTTGCTACGCCTTTGCTTACACTCATAACTGCCACCACTCCTCTACTTAGGCAGCTATTTGCCACATAGCATAGCACTGCCAACACCTCTCTACATTGGCAGGCTGGTAAAAGTGTTTGCTTTTTTATTTTGCATAAGGCCCATTGAGTAGAATAGCAGCGTAAAATGTTAGCCAGCATTTGTTTGAAGGTCAAAGAAAAGTTTGTGAGATTGTGTGAATGTGAATATATGCATTGACCAAATTGTTAGAGCTTGTTTTTTAAGAACTTGTTTATACACAGAACCGATGCTTGACTCGTTTTTTCATGTCAATTTGTAGACTTAAAATGAACTGTACAATAGCTTGTTGCCATTATCTTCATAACTGTATTGTCTATACGTCAAGTAAAAGAATGAAATGAGAATTAATAGCAGCATGACTCTTCATCTTCACTACTGCTAAACAACAATTGCTTTCCTTTTTATCGTTTACTTTCATATTTTGGCATAACTCAACATTTTCTTGCTTGGCGATATTTTGTGTAATCATACGTATATGATTTTTAAAATGTGTTTGCTTGTTATCAAGCAGGTTACAATTTTCTTTGCTTCTTGTGTATATGTTCAAATCAATTGAAACTGCCAAGGCATGAATGCCTGTTTAGAAATGTCATTCAAGATTTTATCAAATTAATATAAAGTTGCTTTTTATTGCATAGGGGAATATTATCAAGCTATTATAGAAAAAGAAATTTAGCCAGTTATTCTTTGTGAACTATTTAAAGTACTAAATCTTACCTGTTTCATCGAACTGAAAATATTATAGCACATCTGGTGGTACTTCAATGTTTCTGTACTTTTGTAGGAAGTAAGGAAAATAACCAAGATATTTTGCAAATATGTTTTTATTAGTGCTTATTACCATTGTGTTGTTTTTTAAAATCAGGCTATGACAATTATTTTTTATATTTGCCTTATGTCTTTGTTCTCTGACCACTGACCATACGCTTTTTGTCTTCGATTTTGTGGATTTTTGGCTGGAGAAACATTTGGTGTCGATGTAATCTTTAGTGGTACTAGTTAAAGGAACGAAATATATGTATATTTTTTTCTATCAATATCTGACATTTAAGATAGAAAACGTGTGTTTGTATTCATGACTGCTCTAGCATGAGGTACAACACCGACAAAAAACAAAAACAATTGTAAGTGTATGCATTGAAACTCGACCAACAAGCACCTTGTGAAGTTGTTGTAATTTGTGTGGAGGGAAAAAAAAACGGCTATGTACCAAATTTCTTTCAACTCGGTTTTTTGTGTGCGTGTCTGACAATATTATGTGATATATATATTCATTGTACATGTAGTTACTCCAGACACAGGTTAATTCATCACTTAAGTAGTTAGGATCCTGCCTAGAACAAATGAAAGATTACAAAAAAAGGGGGAAATAGAACAGAAATAATGTATCTATAGGCAAAAAAAAAAGCCCTTGCAGTTTTATACAGTACTTATTGTTGGAATCTTTCACACATGCACTATATGAATGTAATTGTGTAATTTAATATTTTTGGTATGACACAAACCTGTGAATGTTTAATATGCATCTGCGTGTCTTGCGACAGACTGCCGCAGAACGTGAATATATATATATGCTCTCCATATCTCTGTGTTATGACTGTTGCTCTTCTGATTGTCAGCATGTTGAACTGTCTATGATTATGGCTTTAGATACCGCTAGTACTATTATCACGCATTTATTATTAAAAAAACTGTCTATATATAGTGTTTGCAATATATGTATCTCTTTTTTTTTACGTGTACGTTTGATTTGTGAGTTCTGTTTCTACTTCTTTTGTTTGTTATAGTAAATGAACAGTAGTAAATATAATCGTTTCTTATTTGAAGCTTAACAATGCAATTGGAAGTTTCATTTGTATTTTCCCTGCCCCATCTTTCTCTCCCTCCCTTTCTCTCTCGCTCGCTCGTTCACTCCTTTCATTCTTTCTTAGTTTCATTTAATGATACTTTTTGTGTCAACTTGGGTTACAATTGATATGTGTTGAAAATATTCCTAACATTAATAGCAACTTCGCGTAAAAAGAATTCTACAATACAATATAATGCCTCTTATCACCATAAATGGCCGGACTGGATAAGAACACTTCGTTGAAATATATTTGTTGTTATTTTAATTGAATTGAACTAATTTATGGAGAATTACTTTCAAGCCCAGGCTATTCAAGAATTCAATTATGTCAATCCTCGTCAATACTTCAACTGCATCATCAGATAATAAAACCATTTGATAATCGAGCCAATTTTCCAAAATATATCTTCAATTATATTTCTTGTTTATAGATAAATATGTCTGGAAAAATAGATAAATGGTCAAAGGTGCTTTGTGTTTTGTAAACAAAAAATGTTAAATAAACTGATTGGATGTGTCATGATTAAACCAGCTTTCCAAATTTTGAGCTTGCCCGAATCCAGTGTTGCTCCATCAGAAAGTCTTCATTAGGTCCTAAGTGGTGCTACTTTTAAATATGTGTTTTGTTAATTTCTGCTTTTATTGATATATGCAAAATATCACTCGGTAGTGTAAAAACCAGTCCTTAACTATATCATAATTCTTCATCTGTGGAATCATATTTCTTTCATTTGTCCATTTTGAATTCAAATTTCTGATGTTATGTTAACATTTACATTTCTTTCTAAAGCTTTCATATTATTTCATTAGTTTTCATTATTTTACAACATGTACTCAAGAAATATCATTGTTTTTTTGTTCTCATAAAATATGTTCAGAAACAAAAATATATGAGTAGATCAACATATCCATTTCAAATTATGCTTATGTCGTTTATTATGCAACCATATGATACAGAAAATTATTTGAACAATGAACTTCAACAAAATAATTACATTCAATAGAATCAATTGAGTGGTTACCCAATAACTCGAATGCCTTTATGTTTCTCCTTTACAATTTAGTTTATAATAACAGTTTCATTGTATCAGACTTTGAATGATTCTAACTTCTTTCAGTAACTGTTACTTGTCACAACTATATTGTATCGAGTAGTGATGTCACATGCTTTTGCGAGTGCAAAGTATTTTTTCTAAACAAAAATTGTTCATTGATTTAAATATTGGTATTTGGTTTGGGGTGGACAATTGCCTTCTTAGCAACCACTAGGTCACAAATTTCTGGCTTGCCTGACATTGTTTAGAACCCTTACCCATGACAACGAAAAGCTGTGACATTACGTTTCGGCACTCTATGATACCATAATATAAAATTAGTATACTGACCATATTTGTGAAGCATCTTCACTTATCGATAGAAATAATTTTTGTAGAAGATAAAAATTAATAAAGTTTGTCCAGATACCTCTCTTAGTGGCCACATGTCAATAGCAGCCAACCTGTCTATAGAGGTCACATGTCTACAGTGGTCACTTTTCTTGTTTCCATTTAGGTGGTCACTATACACAGGTTTGACTGTACATGTATCTCGGCTTAGTGCCACGTACACTGCCTAGCAGATAGATAGCTACATATAATAGTCATTTTGTCTTGAGTATTTAACATTAAATTGAAATAAAAATGCAAAGAGCCACTGACTCGGCTGCATATAACATAGGCCAACATTTGTTTGTTGAAGGTTCTTTGTTTGAATTTGTAAATCCCATCTTATTGGTGTTGCCTTCTCCATTGTCAGTTCTTTTTGTGTGCATCTCTTTTTGCAGGCGGTTGCTGTTGTATTGTATGTAACCATCAAATTGTGTTTTGCTACATCTGAAAAAAAAGTCAATAAATAACCACAAAACCAAGTTTTATTTGGCTCCAATATATATATGTTGCCTTTCATTCTACCATCTTTAAAATGTTGATGTTAGAGTGTGTGCTCGTTTGTGTGCAGGTGCTGACTAGTGTTCAAAATGATTGCATTTGACTCTTAAGATTGTTCTATGTGTAAACTTGATTTATTTGTGGAGGTGCTGTGGCACGATCGGATAAGCGCTTGACTTCTAATCACGGGACCCGAGTTCGAACCCAATCAATGCCTTGGCATTCTATGTCCTTCAGCAAGGCATTTAATCCACATTGCTGCTCTCTACCCAGGAGTATACATTGGTACTTGGACAGGTGTTAAATTAGCCTGTAGCGCCATATATAGTAGAGCAGCTTGGGCTAGTATACTCCCATTGGAGGTGAGATGGTGCACAAGATATTGTGCAGGTATGAACTTTACCTGATGACCAAGGGTAATAATGTATCGAGGGAAACCCTGGATAAATAAGACTACAAACAAATACAAATAAATAGATAAATAAATAAAATGTAAGAATAAAAATTGTTTGCCACATAGGCCTACATGGGAAAAGGATGCGAGGGAAGTTCTCCAAAATATAACTGAACAACATGAGATGGAAATGGGGACAAATTGCTGCCCCCTCTTCTCTTCAGCCACACCAGGAAAGAGATCATAAACAGAAATAACATCGAGTGGCATACATGGGCAATATTATTTTTGTTTGTAATATTTATTCCGCATTTCATTCAAGTAAAATGATACAATCCCGGTTTTAAATGGATATTGTATAATCTTTCATTTAGTGATTAGGAAATCCCTATTCATTGGCATTTCTGTACTTCAGCTTGAATGATACTTGCATGCACGGGCATAGCGAGTTACGTAATACCTATTCAACTGGGGGGGGGGGGATGAATGAATAGATCATCCCCCCCCACTTGAATGGGTATCAATGTCATGTCTATGCCCGTGCTTTCATGTACCAAAAGCAAACCTGAACTTATTGACCTCCTTGGATTGTTTCTTGTATGGGAAACAAACTACAAAGTCCACTCATCATATCTCATCTATTTGCACTACTCAACTATCAAATATAAATACTGATGAATCCATAATCTATAAACAAGTATATAATTGGGGGCAACGTAAATATAACTAAGCCCTCTCATAACAAAAGTAAAGTAAGCACATGACATAAGGAACTGATATATTATTTTCTTTATTTGCTGTTTTATTTGGTTTTGGTTGATCAAAGTTATTTGAACGTACAGTATGTATTTTACTGGTAGCTTTATACAGTTCAGTGACCTCCAGTGGCGTAGCATGGTCATACTGATTGGGGGGGGGGGGGGGCACTTTAATTATTGGGGGCACATGCATGCACACTCTATGTAGATCTATATTTTTCTCAGGATTTTCACCTTATGTTTGTTAATATTATTGTTTGTAAAATTATTGGAGGTGGGCACTGCCCCCCTCCCCCCCCCCCCCCCCCCCCCCCCCACCCCCCCATCCACCCTTCCTTCCGTACCTACGCCACTGGTGGCCTCACCGCGGGACACAAGTCCGCATCACTTGAATGATTAACAACAACAACAACATCAAAGTCTACCTACGTACTCACAAATCACGTGACTCATTATGATACAACTCGTGATCAACGGTACGGTGAAAACACAAACAAGCTAGGGCTCTATCGTATGAATTCGTGTACAGCCTACAGGAGAGAAAGAACCTCATATATTGACTTGATCATGATGGCGTTTGGACAAGCAGGGAAGATCTTACTGCTCATTCTCACCTATGTTTGTTGTTCTACAGCCCTAGACAAGAAATCGGCATGTTATATTCCTAACTCGTTCAATGGTGTGCGATCCGTCAGGTAAGGCAATATTATAATATCAATGTTATCATATAAAGCAAAACTTTACCGATATGATTGCTTCCATACTATGCGGCGAACAAACATATATATGTTGTAATGTGTAAACACACATACTTTTCCTTTCTATACATGCACCAAGTATATTACACATGAAAGTACAGGTATGACATGCACAAGCAAAAGCGCAGCCTCCAGAATTGTATACAGCCCTATTCGCTTGTACATGTACATACATGTATGTTTGTAGAGAAAGAGAAAGTGATACAATTACATACAGTTACATACATACAGTTAGTTGGATGCTAACTGTGATCAGCGCCGTCCGTAGGACGGCGCTGTGAAGACGAAACGTTAAAAAATTTGTAGGAAATTTGCCGACGGGTGGTTTCAAGAACTTTCCATCTATTATTATTATTTTTTTTTTTAGTTCTAGACATTAATTAAACATTCAACCTACCTTGCTTGATATTTAATTTGTTGCAAAAGAATGATAACTTACCTCAAATTGATGATGATGATGATGATGACTGTTTATTTCCTTCGTCTTTGTTCGCTGCATGCAATGTCAGGTGACCGAAAACTCGTCGGCAATGCATAGCGCAATGCGCGGGGCGATCGGTTGCTGCATGCATTGCCGACAAAATTTTGATCACCTGATATTGCATGCAGCGAACAAATTCGGAAACCATTTTCGTCACTTCTGTAATCTTGCCAGTTTTATAGTAAATTTCAGTATAAATAAAACGAATGGAGCATCAGACATGTTACGATTTGGATCATTGATGCCCATGCATAACATAATTCGTAAGTATGAACCGAGATATGTTATTTAAAGTATGATATTGTGTTTTTTTTTATAAGTGTGTTTGCCGTTAAATCCTATCAAGTGTTACCATCACGGTATACACACCTCAGTTTTCCAGGCGCCGTACTACGTACGGCGCCTGGTTAGGTTAGTTGGATGCAAGCAAGTTTATTGATAATTATGTACAATAATATAATTATGTTGATACTAAATCAATGGTAATAATGATAATTTCCATTAATATGATTATAATGATGATAATGAATAATACTACTACTAATTCAAGCAAAGTTTCTTTTTCAGGCAATCTAGTGTGACTGTACAATTATTGCAAATGCAAGCAAACATTTGATGGGCAAGACATGACATGTGACAGTACTCAAGTATACTTAAAGGGGAATTCCACCCCAGAAATGTGATGTTTGCTATCGAATGAAGTGAATATGAAGAATCATGATCGAAAATCTGAGTCAAAACGGTAGAGCAATAAAAAAGTTATGACAGGATGAACTTTGCTCCGATTTTTAGTATCGTTCGCAATTGCTATCGATCGTGACGTCACTTGCGAGCTGCAGCCATTTTGACTTCTACATGGAAATTTAAAAAAAAAAAAAATTTCTTAATAACAAAGCAAATTTATGAGCTTACAAATTCCAAAGAGGTTGGCCCATCGATATTATTCTATGAATTCGTGAAAACAAGCAGAGAAAAATTAATTTTTAGCAACGAAAATGAGAAATAAGTGTATTTTCATGTACTAAAGGCATGGCGAGTTGCTCGTCAATGATGTTGCATATGGCGGCAATTTTGAAACGATCGCTCATTACTACATGATGTTCAAATCGGTATAACTCCCGTGTTTCTTGTCCGATTTTGATCAAATTTTCACCAATTATGCCTCTTATTCTGCTTATTCAAATAACGAATGGTTTTATCAGGCCCGGACTACCTCTTTAAGTGTACCGTCATGTGTATAATTCCCTGTAGTAAGCCGCGCCCCTTGAGTCTGACTCTCAAGGTATTACAATAAAACGTACTCTTAAATAACGCCTCTTATTTCATTTTTTTTAAAATGCAATTTGTCCGTTGACAATGTTGCCTAGATAAGAATCATAATTCCAGCCCAAACTGCATTGAAACAAAAACCGAAGGTATATTCTCTTTCCTTTTGTTTTCCTCCCAGGACGTACGATCGGCCGCACATGAAGATGAACATCGAAGACCTCCCCGTCGGTTGGGACTGGCGTAACGTTGGCGGCCGCAGCTTTGTGAGTGCCACGAGGAACCAACACATTCCTCAGTACTGTGGCTCTTGCTGGGCCATGGGGTCAACCAGTGCAATTGCAGGTGGGTGATTGGTCAATCAGACAATCAATTAAAGGGATCTAGTAACTTTGTTGACATGTGCAAAAAGTGATGAATGGTTGATGCAATGTTGTTATCTCATATGTCCACAGGGTATTGTGTGAAAATTTCAAGTCAAATGGACATTGTATGGCCAAGTAATGAGCGAAAATGCAAAGTGATATTTACTAACTCACTGCACTCACTTTGTACACGGAAGAAAAACTCGCCCGGAGTTTTTCTTATCTGAATACTTCAATCATACATATCTTTGTAACGAAAGGGAAATTTGAAAAACCGAAACCTGTCCCGTGATTTTATTGTTAATACGAATACAACAAGGTATAAGGGAACCGCTAGAATTAAAATTTTATTTTGAGGATTTGGACAATGTTACTAAGTCCCTTTAATCAATCAATCAATCGAAGGCCTGTATATATGTTTATAGCCACCATCTGGAGGTGAATGTGCAGTATTGACAAGGCAAGACAATCATTTGATCAGTCAATTGATCATCTATCAATCAATACATCAATCAATCAATCAGTCAGTCAGTCAGTCAGTCAGTGGCTATCCAACCTGTGTAGAACCTGTCTTTAAAGGTCACTTGTCTACAGTGACCACTTGTCTTGTTTCTCTTGAGTAGTCACTACACACGGGTTTGACTGTACATGTATGTTATAACTATTTATGTTTTACGTCTTCCAGATCGACTCAACATTCTACGCAACGGTTCGTGGCCGTCCTCCTACCTATCCGTCCAGAACGTGATTGACTGCGGCGGGGCTGGGTCTTGTAATGGGGGTGATGATACCGGCGTGTATGCCTACGCGCACTCGACGGGTATCCCAGACGAGACATGCAACAACTACCAAGCAAAGAACCAAAGTAAGTTGAATATTTGTGGTCTTGGCCCTGTGTACAGGTAGGTTTCTTTAAACTATTAATGCATATGAGATGAGAACCTGGTGAGCCTTATATTAACTCTTTGGGGATTGCATAATTTAGTAGCATTATCACTGTACCAGAGGCTGGGGCTTTGAACGTTTGGTTATAAATAATTTAGTTCGTACAGACAAACTCAAGTCAACAGTGGGGTAGTTACTAATTAGGGGGGGAGGAGGCACAGATTTGACTTAAACAATAAGAAACGTAATGCACAAATCTTTGGGGGAAAATATGTAAGGTGTGCCAGGCTTGGGTAACAGAATCTGTCTTTTTTGTCCTACTTGTGATTCTGTCTCAGAATGTGAGAAGTAGTATTGCAAATTATATTCCACATACTAAGAATCTTGCTCTACGATTGGTCAAAAGTTAATCACGTGATGAAATATAGTTTTGCCCATCGTTACACTCTGTAGATATCTTGGGTGAAAGTGCGTTGCACTCACTAGATAAAAAGTACTATCTACACTCCGCGGTTGCATTGAATTGAATACCAATAAGTGGCGCGATAACTCTATGCGCGCGAATTACAAATTCCATTGTATTCGTTGTGCATACGGTATACGTAGTACACTGCATACGCTATGCACTGTACATCAGAGGCGTCGATCAGCTGTTCGGAAAACACAATGCATTGGCCGGGGCGAGCATTGTTTGTGAACAATTGCATTGTGTTTTCCGAACAGATCGACGCCCTGCCCTGTTGTAGTATCGTACATACACTGTTTGCATGCTCGTTCTGTGTACTCTACTAAAATGGCGGCCACAAACATAAGGTTTGAGCTTTTGGATGAGGATGAAATGGACACGTTTTTACTGGAGAGTGAAAGTAAAAATACAAAGCGACAACTTAAGTTCAGCCTGAAAGTGTTCCAAGATTATTGCGATGCTGGAAGCATACTTTTTAACGAATTGTCTGACGTGGACTTGAAAGCGCTAGACCAGTCCAAGTGTTGGGGAGACTCTATTTTCGCGTTTGTTGACTTTTGAACTGTTTTTTGGAGTTTACATTTCGCGTTTTAGCTTTTGGAATTACCCTGTTACCGAAATTGGAATAACAAGTCATTGTTGGTAAGTAGATCAAACCTAGTAGTAACAGTACTTAGACTTAGAAGTTAGACTTAAGACCGGCGCAGACAGAGCCGACTCGACCCGTTCCGACTGGCTTTAATCAGGCTAGAGTTGGGCCTGGTCGGTCGGAGCAGATTTATCGTGTTGAATCGGCCCCAACTGGCATCCGACTGTCTCTCGACTGGCAAAATGTGTGTCGCGAGGCACTGAAAACTGAGCCGATCGGAATGACAACCAGTCGAGTCGGCTCTGTCTGCGCCGGGCATTCTGAGTACTTAGAGTAGACTAGGGCCTAGGGGTAGGCCTGCTTAGACTACTAGTACAGTACTACTAGATCTAAGTTCGATGTGAACCAGTCGAGTCGGCTCTGTCTGCGCCGGGCATTAGAGTACTTAGAGTAGACTAGGGGTAGACCTGCTTACACTACTAGTACTACTAGTACAGTATTTAGTACTACTAGACTAGATCTAAGTTCGATGTGGAATATAAAGCAAATAATCACCTTTTGGTTTCAGGCGATGGCAAACTATCACTTCCTCGGCGATCTGAATGTATACGCTATCTTTCCTCAGCTTCGCTTCGGAAAGATAGCTACATCCAGCTCGCCTCGGAAGTGATAGATTGTCCCATCGCCTTCACCAACGGTAATTATTTGCTTACTATTCACTCTTCTGCATCTGATATGCCATTTGAAGGGTACTATAGGTTTTTTTACTCTCTCTTTTTATATCTTTTCCTCTGGCGAAATATGTGCTTGTTTCATCCTTATTTTATATCTCTGCTTGGAGTTTACTATCAGAATTTGAGAAGTACAACCAGTGTGGTACGTGTGATCTCGATGACAAGCTTAGTGGCATCGCAAGTCATTCACACTTCTGCTTCTGATATGCCAAAGAGTATTTTTTTCATACGTACCGTATATCTTTTCCCCCTTCTTGTTCGTCTCTCAGAATGTGAGAAGTTCAACCAGTGTGGTACATGCACACCCGATGGCCAGTGTAGCGGCATCGCAAACTACACGCACTTCAAGGTCGCCGACCATGGAGCGGTGAGCGGCAGGGAAGCCATGATGAAGGAGATCTATGCCAAGGGACCTATCAGGTAACCATGGCAACGGGGGTGATGCAATGCGGGAATACCTTGGTAGTAGCTAAACAATTTTAAAGCAGCGATGTTGATGACTATAATGAGGATGATTTTGATGATTGCTACACTACAGTGATTATGATGTTCATGATGTTGATGATGATATTTACGGTGATGGTGTTGATGATGATGATGATTATGACAAAGTTAAGTGGTGGCAAGAGAGATAAAAATAGTTAAGATATTGCTGAGGCTAAAATTGTATTGATAGTTTATTGACAATTGTAGGTGGTTGTTGCAGTTATGAGTCTGCGCATAGTGTTTATAATTATAATGATGTACATTGGGGGAGATTTTATGGAAGGTGATTTTACATTATGAATGCAGCTATTGAATGTATATGATTTTTTTATTTGTAATCATTCCTCGTATGATCGTTTCTCTCCTGCAGTTGTGGTGTTGATGCAACAGATAAGTTGGAAAAGTACACTGGAGGCATCTACCAGGAATATAAAGTTTTTGCTATGGTAAGTTACCCAGTAAATAAAAAATAATAATAAATTACATTTATATAGTGGATTGATGTTTTGTTTTTTTGTTTTTTGTTTTTTTGGTGCGTTAAACCAGAAATACAGTAATAAGTTATATATATGGGCAATTCCACGAAAAATGTCACCCAAGGATGGAAAAATTAAACTCATGGGACAGCCTTGTTAACTACTGGATAGTAATGAGGAAGGACCATATTTTGATGACTAAAGGAAAAAAGTTTAAAATTCAATGCAGAATATTTTTTTTTTGGCCATTGAAGTTGGGACAAAAATTGTATGTATTACCCCCAAAAATGATGAAATTTGCATCTGTTGTTTGTGAAATAAAATTTAAAAATATGGATCACTTCAGAACAATAATTCTACTTCTAATGTCTTGTTTATGCTTTGTTTTAACATCATAGAAAAGGAAATTGTGTAAAAATCTTTACTTTTTGAAAACTGTTATTGGATAAAATCTTGATTCTTACAACATTGATGTGTAATGTCCGTGACGTTTTAGATATAAAAGTTTTTGTAGAAGCAGAAGTCCTAATTCAATTTAATTCAAAATTCATTTGCAAAGCTAGAATGTTATATCATAAAGTATATCAAGAGCATTTACTAAAATATTTGATGGCTTGTCCAGAATGGCGTCACGGACATTACGTCACGGCTGCGTCACGGACATTACATACACAGTGAAAAGTATAAAAAAGCAGAGCAAAAAAATATCAAGCATTATTTTCTTATGTAAATGTCTTACTTTAGCCAAGAAATAAGATAATCCCAAGTAACAGGGGGACTACTACCTTCCTGGTTCAAGTTTTAATAAATTGTATCGTTAATCAGATAGTGAACTTTGAGTCAGTACTCTGAACTATTTATAAAACTAAATTCCTTGTTTAATTTGAACATGCATGTCTCAATAATCAATAAAGACTTGACTATAACTTACTGGGAGGAGAAAGAGATGGTTAAATCTCATATAGTATGATCAAATTGCAAAAATTATACTCTTAGTCCATGATTTTCCATGTGTTGTGCCCATGATGTACCCACCTTTTTTTAGATTTTACCATTTTTTGGCAAAAAACCGCATTGTACCTCATTAAAAATGTATAATATTTTTTTTAGTAGTTGAACATTTGGTTTACTGCACATTCTGTTGAAAATGTTCAAATTTTACAATAATTTGTAAAAAATTATTAATATTTTAAAAATAATTGTTTGCTAATTGAAAAAAAAATTGAAATATAATTTTTTTTCTCAAAACTGTTTGATTACATATCAAATGTACAATTAAAAAGTGTCATGCACAATGGAGCATTTTTTGCGGGTTATTTCTGAGTTTAGAAAAAGTGGACAAAAGTGTAATGTCCGTGACGCTGAAAATGTAATGTCCGTGACGCAACGTTTTGTTGTCTAGATCACATATGCCTGGCCCGTTTCCCCCAAAACAACTTGGATTCAATTCATCATTGCCTTGTCTATAATTAAATACCTAAATCACCTTTGTGAGGTCTCAGAACTCACAGACTTTTGCAAAGATGTATATGGATGCAAAAAGTCATGTCCAAAAGATGTAATGTCCGTGACGGCGCACATTTCGCAGAATTACTCAGTAACGAATTGGATAAATGTTCTGAAACTTTTTTTGCATACTTAACTAGGATATTGTTTTGTAATCAAAATAAAAGTTAGACATTAGTTAGAGGTATGAATTAGTAGTGGCATTGGAAAGTCATGAAAATTCTCTGATTTGTAATGTCCGTGACGCTGGAGTTGCCCATATATTACAGGATAATTTATGTTGTGTTCAAGAAATATGTCAATTGTATTTTCTGTTTTTCTTAATTTCAAGTTAAAGGGACAGTTCCTCTTTTACAAAACGTCGTGAACAGTTTCCAGTTGACGGATGGGGATGAATGTAACACACACAAACAAAAATCAGATCGAACAGCCCTGTAATTTGGATTCTACGAATGAAAAACGAATGCGTCCCTCCATCAAACTATATATCGGTCAATAAAGGAGTTTAACTGATTTAGCATAATATTACAACAATATTGTACTTATTCTGGTATAGGTATTGTGAAGCCGACATTTGTAAAGGTATGTCACAGAAAAAGATCTAAAAATGAAGAATATGTAATTGAATGTAGTCAGTTTAAGCAAGGTTTGGTTATATTGTTTAGTATCCGCTTATGCCGTTGTTATTTATGTGTGGGTCACGTAGCTAGCGCGGGTCACGTAGGGGTCACGCATAGCGATCTATTACTCCGTGGAATCCGTGCGCGAACTTTCTCACCGGGTGAATACACGTATAATGCACAATTAAATGTTGGATGACGGTTTATTAGTTTTAGGTCTATAACTCCACGAAAAAGAGATTTCAAGCCCTAATTTTTTCAGGCATGCTATTAAATGACATTTTCTTTCATATAAGACAATAACCTCGCAACTTTTGAAATTTGGCTTGCAAAAGAGGGTCTATCCCTGTGTTTATTTTTCTTTTACAAACCATTTATTATTGTTTTCAATTAAGCATAATTAAGATTTTAAAATACTATCATTCTAATTATTGCCATGAATACAGAGAGACCTAATCATAATTATGGAATATAATGAAGTAGATAAGATGACTAAATTTAGTTGATATATATTGACAATAAATCATACTGTGATAGTCAATAATTGGCAAGACTTCAGCTCAAGTACAATTACATAGAGAAATCTACATGTATTCTCTTTCTCATTGTACACTTCATATAATTTGTTGCAGGACTACCAACCAACAAATATGTGGGCCATCATCCTTGATGGGTCAAACATGTCATAAACCACAATGATACAGATTACATCAACTTGATGAAACTTACAAGTTCACAGCTATACATGATTCAAATAATCTTGCACCTGTTTGGTTTGGCTTGCAAAAGAAAGACATTATAGTAAAATAATAATAATATACTTGATTTATATGTATATATGTGACCGGCTATAGCAAAACCCTGCCATTTTAAGTTCACATAATGAAAGACTTATGATTGTAAAATTGAAACAATCATATCTTCGCCAATTATTGACCGATTTGTTAGAACAAGGCATGAAATGAACGCTTGTGATGAGGCCTTTCTAATGGTATGAAAGTCTACATTATGATTGACCTATTGATATTATATCACTTGACTGTTTGCAGGTAAATCACATCATATCTGTAGCTGGCTGGGGTGTGGATAAGGCCACAGGGGTGGAATACTGGATCGTCAGGAACTCGTGGGGAACACCTTGGGTAGGTACTGAGAGTGGACATGGGGTCATGGGGTCATATTTGGATGGGGGATAGGGGCTAATTAAGGGGGTGCACTGGCAGGACCCTCATGAACAATTGTTTATAGTTTATAGTTAGATATTTTTATAGTTCTGCATAAGTAGTTGCATGTATATACCTAACAAGCATACACGATTTGTCAAAATCAGAAAGTTTGGAAGGGGGGTCAACGCTTGCATTTTTGCTCCTACGGTTACATGTATGTGCATAATTCCTGTCACTTCTAGCTGTTTATTTCCTCTTGTATCACTTATAATAGAAATAATCAATGTTTTTAAAACCACTTTCATCTATTTTTACTGAACACTAAAGGCTGCCAGGTTTTTCCAAGGGTACCATGTGAAACGTCATTCGATTGGCCCTAACATATGGGGGTTATGTAATAACTGACATAGCAGCAGATTCAACAATGTCAGTTACATAACTAGACATGAAAATCCATCTCGCTCTGGAGGGGTCCTTTAATATTATGACGTCAAACTATCCCCTCCATCTCGAGATGGAAGTCTAAGGTGTTCGTACTGTGACGGAGCAGAAGGGCTAGAAACCAGCCGGACGATATATATGACGGGTCAAATACGGCATGTATTTGACCTGTGCGCTCGCATCGATAACACAGGGGTACCGGGTTCAAGCACTCGTACGCGTACAAAATGGCGATCATGGCGTGAGAAAGATTTACAGGATATTTACAACGAAAAAGGCGAATAAAATGACCAGACAGAGATTGATTTAGTAAGTGAAGAACTTGACTTGTGAATTAATAATGTAGGTTTACTTTCGTGACATTTTTACCAATCCTCTAATTTGATTAGTGGTGAATTGGGATACTTTTGCACTTGTCTTTGATTGATTTTTTGTTGCCTTGAAGGCACTCGCCACTCAAGCGAATAGCCAATACTTCAGACTAATGTAGAGCGGGTGAAATAAAAAATTGTCAAAGAACCCTCAAAACATTAGCTGACTTTTAGGACTATTACATAACCTGCTTTTGTTAGAGCACCCTCAGATGCGCTCAGATGATGTTTAATATGGGACAGTTTGAAAACATGGCAGTCAAGACAGTTCATAGTGGTTACAATAAACATTATTTCCATTATTAGTTATATATTCAAGATGAAATATATGACTAGGGCCCCGTTGCAGAAAGAGATACAATCGATTGTAAGTTACGATTGATCGTAAGTCAGAAAATTTACGCGTTTCAACCAATCAGATTTGCGCATCTAGAACACGTGATCTGACTTACGATTAATTGCAACTTACAATCTCTTTCTGCAACGGGGCCCTGAAGTGACAGGAATTATGCACTTATCATTAATAACAAGCGAAAATTCCAAAATATCATTTCCTTTTAAAGACTACCATAATGAAGTACATAATTGTTATTATTGCTTTCATTTGCATATGGATGACACATTATTTTGTATCAATTTGCATGTTTGAAGACCAAAAACAATCTATCTATCTATCAATCTATACCATAATTGTGAATTTCATATTCTTATTCATCATATTACTATGTGTTTTCATGTTCTTCCTGACTTTTGCATTATTTTTCTCCAGGGTGAGGCAGGATGGCTGCGCATCGTGACCAGCAAGTACAAGAGCGGTGAGGGGAACTGGTATAACCTCAACATCGAATCAGACTGTCACTACGGGGACCCCATCTTACCTTAAAGTAGTCCGGTTCTAGACCCCATTTGACCCATTTCATTCCTTATATCATGTTTGAACCTCAACATTGAATCAACTACGGGGATCCCATGCAGACCAAATAAATTTCCTAATTATTTCATTCCAAGATCCTTTGTTCTCAATTTTCCAGCTTGAGTTTGCACTCAAAATTACTACAATAAATTTCAGAGCCATGGCCAAACACCTTTTTTTGTAATGCGGACAACGTTTAGGTAAATTTCTTCCTTTTTTTGGGGGGGGGGGGGGGGGAGGCATTCCCATAATTGATCTCAATTTAAAATGATTAAAATGCATTATTTCAAAGAAAAACTTATAAACATAACCTGAAAAATATCTGAAAATGACATTTTGAGCCTTTTTGATGTTACGGTTCTAGACTCCCTGATAAATTACAACGAGATGGAACAAACTGCTACTCTCGATGAATCCGAATTCACCGGCTGAAAAGTAGAGTCTAGACAAAAATGGCAAAGCTCCGCCCATTACGCGATTGAATATACAGTTTACCGAACGTGAATGCAATATTTATTAGTCTGGGCTTGCTTGCATACCCTATAATAATTAACCTAGATTAAGCTTCATTGTTAATTTCAAAAAAGATTGTTTTTATTTTCACTCAGCATTCTTTTGCACTAATTGGCGAAATGATTATGTTACCATGTAATTTCCAATTTGTGTGCGATACATGTTAAAAAATGAATTATCATAGTAAAAAATGATAAAGAAAGTCAAGACCCAACTAACCTTAATGATACGTTGTTCTCTGACAGTGTGCTTTCAAATACCTTACTCATTTAGATGAAAATCCTCAAACACAATCATTCTCATCAATACCAATTTATTAAGAAATTATCAATCAACTTTTTGCATTTTAAAAATAATAACATCCACATTTATCAAACATATTACTGATTGTATAAAGTAAATTATGATGCATACAAATTCCATAGCTTATTGAATCAGGGAATAATTTTCCTGGTATCGCATCGCAATTTGCTATGCATTTTTAATATGACTGCTATACAATAGCAGTTTTCTACCATAGAAGTGTACAGAATTTCATTTCAAATATTTATCCATCCGTTAAAAGTGCTAATCAAATTTGAGGAGGTAAATTATTCCCTGTGAATTATATATATTTTTCATGGAAGTGTATATGAAGTAATTTAGTATGAATATTACAATTTTATGGTGTATTGAAAATGAGATATGACAGTTTTTTCATTCAAGTTTATAATAAAATAATTGGTATGCTTATTGCAATGTTAAAATGTACAAAGGAAAGTTGTGTGTGATGTGTTTGAATTGGTCAATGTTTATTTACATTTCTGAGTTAATTGAAATATATGTATTTTCCATTAAAGTTTGTATAACAAAATAATTAAGTTGTGTATATTGCTTTAATTCTATGCTCAACAGGTGTATAAACAATGAAATATAATGGGTTTTGACTTGCAAAAAAAGGTTTGTGCGTGTTCAGTGAGAGAAAGTAATTATTTTCTCATTCCAACACAAGGATGTGTTTGTGTGTTGTGGTGGGGGTGGGGAGGTGGATCATCATCATCATCTTGGGGTGAACCAATGCTACAAATTAAACTTTATTGCTTTGTGGCCCAGTCGGGCAAGCAAAATTCAAGATTTTCACATTGGAGTCCGGTGGCTCCGAATGAAGAAAAACTGTATAAGTAATTATGTTATCATTCTAACACGTGGATGTGTTTGTGAGTTAGTGTGTTGGGCTTGGGATGGGTGGGTGGATCATCATCACCATTTCGGATAAACCATCGATCTCCATCGTACCAACTGTGCATTCATATAGGAGGGTGCGAATGTCATCGTTCTCTGTTATATGAATGATTACATTCTTATATCTACAAGAATAATACTATTACTTTTGTATGTGCGTATGCGTGCGTGTGTCTGTGTGTGTGTCATGTGTGTGTGTGTGTGTGTGTGTGTGTGCATGTGTGTGTGTGTGTGGGGGGGGGGGGGGTTACCAACTTTAGGTCAACAACCTCTATCACAAAGCACGTACACTTTGTATTTTATACTTTGTATCATACATCTGTAAGATTATTATCCGGCGGCGCAGCATGGCCTAACTGATTGGGGAAGGGGTGTGCATGTGAATTACTGCGGTCACACTGTATTTCTTTAGTATTATAAAAAAAAACTTTTAACCTTGTTTATTTATGGGTTTTGACAAATTATTGCAAGCAAATAATTCTATATTAACGTCACTTTCCCTAATTTCACAATCGGTTGGCAAGTGTCCCTTTTGCTTCCAAATTTGGGTCTTTAACCTACTTCTGCTTGAGGCTCATAAGATGTCCTTGGAAGACGGGAAGAGGAAGAATGATCCAACACCACTGCATTCAATTATTGTTTACCCATATTATGTCCGGGATTCCCCCGCTTTCTTCTTGGTGGTGATTCACCATTTCTGCAGTTTCCTACAGGAGTCCCAAATTTTCACCAAACAAGCAAATTTGTTCTTTTTTTTGTGTTACAATTTCCTCGAAAGCATTACTCTTTCTTTCTTTGTATCTTTTTTTTTTTTTTTTTTTTTTTTTTTTTTTTTTTTGGGGGGGGGGGGGGGGGTGACACCTATTGGAGCATAGAATATCTAAATGGAGGGACACGTGATCACAAGTCACCCCCCGCACCCGAGGGAGAGACTACATATTACACTATGCCACCACATGTGGGGAATATACAAAGCACTAACAATATTACTGTTTGGCTTACACTGCCCCCTGTACATCCTGCCCCATCTTTGCCCCCTCCCTGACTGTCCAATTATGGCGACCGATGTGTTGGGGGACAATTAGTGACCCCTACAATCTAACAAAAGCTATACTAAACAATGTTAAAAAGTAAATAGAGTGTGTCATAAACGTACCCAGGATTTGTTTCAAGGGGGGTGTTTTAGCTTCATTCAGTGGCGTAGTTGGGGTGTGTTTGAATACCTCTACCACAGTAATTTTTTCGCTAAAGGGGGTGTTGAACACGCCAAACACCCCCTCGGTGGAGTGTGCTCCTAGTAAAGTGGCATGCCCCCAATCGGTCAAGAAGCCAACGCTGCGTTCTTGTCACTGGCCTTTATAGTCGTGAGGACGCAGCACTTTCCTTTCACTTTTTATAGAAATATGAACCGGATGTTGAATGTGCGTACAAATCTTAATGTTCAGAAGAAAACAAAATTAACATGACGTACGAATGATTTACACACCAGTAAAAGCGAGCAGAGTATTTAGATAATAAAGTACGTTGACTGTTTTTTGAAAGAAACTTCCGACCCCTCCCCCTCCCACCCCCCCCCCCCCCCCCCAAAAAAATAGTTTCATGGCATGTGTAAAATGTTTTTTGTGTGATTGTGTGTGCGAGTATGTGTTTTTGAATGTATTCATCTGTACTTGTTCGCCCCCTCAAAATAAGAACAGATTGAAATACAATCATATTACTGGTAATGTTTTCACAATATGGAATCTAGGTAACTGACACCATTCTGCTATGAGGAAGTTAGCTCTATCTGTCCTTTCCCGATGCTGTCACATTAATAAAAATAAAAAATATATATATATATAATTTCTGCTTTTCCCCCATAATTATACCTGTGATCTTCAAACCTATTCCACATCCGTCATTCCGTCTATATGATACATTTGTGTAAATTGATATGCCGTCTCGATTTTCAGAAATAAGAGTATTATATTCGATTCCAAATAATCATTAAATTTCATTACTTTCAATCACGAGTTTATAGCAACAATGGCACGTGTACTATTGTACTAAGATCGTTTTCACGCAGAGACAAAACACGATAAAATAGTCCGATTTTGGATTACAGGGATAGAAGGACACTTTTCTGATCGTCTCCAAATGTTATCAAAGGCTGGTGAGATAGGCTCCCCATGTAACATATTCTGGATTACCTTTTTAAACAGAACAGAAATATAAAATTTATATAATTAAACGCATTTGATTGATAATGGATGAAGGTTAAAGGGGTAGTACAGTTTTGGTAAGGCTGAGCTTTAGTAACCAAAACCTGCACAATAACATTACAAACTATTAGTTATAACTCCACCATGCTCGAAATGTATAGAACATTACAAACAACTAAGTAAAAAGCCTGTTATCATTAAAAAAGAACCATTAAACACAAGAGGGCGCTCTCTAAAAAAAGCATTGGTTTCAACCATTTTTCATACAAAATTATGCATACCTTCTTCTGAACCTTCTGAAGTTGTAGTCAGCAGGGCGGTACTCCGCATGTCGCTAACTTTACATGTGATGTTTTGTTGAAAGTGTAAGCATTTTTTAAATAAAATTTTAAAAAATCATCGAATAAATCTGGGGCCCTGATTTATTCCGATTGGATATATTTATTAATATTTCTGCCATTTCTGAACCGATTTTGATCAAATAAAGTTTATTCTGTCATTAAAATTGTATGCTCTTTCAAATTTTACACTCAGTTTTTCATTATCTCACAAAAATTTATTTTGTGCAGCGCCCTCTATACCAAAACTGAACTACCCCTTTAAGGGCATGTAATTTGTTCCCAAACAAATTAATACATCTCTCTTTATGAGGTGCCTGGGGCTGCAACACCCCCCCCCCCCCACCCCTCCCTGTGAGCTCTAAAAACAAAATTGTTCGGTGAAGAAAAAGAAAATACCGGCGGTGTCATTAAATATTCAAAGACACATGATCGTTCTCGAAGTGAAACATGACCCCTTATTTGAGGCCTTTCAAGTACATTTTCAGCAAAGTACACCCATTTTTAAACACAGAACGGGAACAAAATAACTGACATATATACAGAAATGGCCGTAAGTTTTGCATTTCGAAAACACATCAAGAAAATCCCCCTATTTTTTATACTTCAAGTATGCAAACAAAATATGGTTTATCGCCCTTTAGTCGTGTAGACGGTCCATTGGGTCGTGTACAAGACCTGGAAAAGTTCTTTAGTCCAATGTTTTTTTATTGATACATGTTCTAGAAGGGTTAAGGAAAATGTTCAGCTTTGTTGCCACCTTGGCAACCTTGGGCAACTTTTTTTTATAAGCATTTTAAAATTAATTAGCTAATTTGCATATTTGTAAAATAAGGTCAGGGGTCATTGTCTATCTAGGAATAGTACAATATTGATAAAAACAAGTATTCTAATATATTTTGGGGCAAGGATTCCATTTTCGGTACTCGTTTGTAAGTGCCATATTGGGAACACCTTGAAATCCAAGATGGCTGCCCCTAATTTGCATATTTATGAATATTATTGATTTTCAGTGGCTACAGCCCTTAATAAGTAATAATTCCAGATTATTATTTGTCAGGTATGTTCTAAGTATGTATTCAAGATATCAAAGATTAGTTGCCATCATGGCAACCTCTAGGAATGCATATTATTTGCATAATTAGGTATCTTACCTAATTTGCATATTTTCCCACATCGAGTATATTGGGAACCCGGAAAGTAAAAATGACAAGTGATACCACTTATCCAAGGTTTTGGGGGGCAACAGATCCATTTTTGATACTTATTTCCCTGCATCACCATGGCAACCATGTCAAATCCAAGATGGCTGCTCCCCAAATTACACATGTTATGATACACGACTATATTCTTTCGGTTATATTAGATCAATATTATAATGTTTGGACTTTTAATTATTGGAAATAGGAACTAGAATACTTGAATCACAATGTAGTTGTTTGCTTACAGCAAAAAAAATCATACTTTTATAAAATAAATGCCATTAAAGTGGCAAATAGCATATTTGATTTAAAATGACAAAGGCGGACATCTTGGATTTATGTAGGTTGCCAAGGTGATAGTCAAATTAAATTTCATGAATGGATTGTTTGCCCCCTAAAACCTTGGAAAAGTGGTATTACTTGTCATTTTTACTTTCCGGGTTCCCAATATACTCGATTTGGGGGAATATGCAAATTAGGTAAAATACCTAATTATGCTAATTGTACGCATTGCTAGGTTGCCGAGGTGGCAACCAAGCTAAACTATCTTTATCACACCTTGACTGAAGAAAATAATCTGTAATTATGGCTAATTAGACGCTATAGCCACTGAAAGTCAATAATATTCATAAATATGCAAATTAGGGGCAGCCATCTTGCATTTCAGGGTGTTGCCCATATGGCACTTACAAACGAGCAGTGGAAATGGAATCCTTGCCCCCAAATACCCTAGAATCCTTGTTTTTATCAATATTGTAATATTCCTAGATAGAAAATGACCCCTGACCTTATTTCACATAAATGCAAATTAGCTAATTAACTTTAAAATGCTTAAAAAAAAAGTTGCCCAATGTTGCCAAGGTGGCAACAAAGCTGAAATTTCTTCTTAACCTTTCTAGAATATGAATCAATAAAAAAACGTTGGACTAAAGAACGTGTCCAGGTCCTAGAAAAATCTACACGACTACTTCGCGGAAAGGTATACCCTGTTTCATAGATTTTGCAAAAAATCTCATGAAATTTGTATCCCTTTTCTCATCTTCGTCATGAAATACCCTTTTTTCCATATCCGGGAATATATTATGTTCGCGAACATATGCAAAAATGTACCCCCTTTTTCGCGAATTGTTTAACAATCATACGTACACACGGCTAAATGTAGTGACACCACCTCGAAGACAATCAATCTGGGAGCTAAATCATGTCATTTTCGGGACATTTGGGAACAATTAATTCATACCATATTTTGGGCATTGACATCATAATTAATTTAGAGGCAATTAGAGAGTGTTTGTTCTTGACAGACCGAATATGGGAACGATGATATTCACTAGAAAAGTCCTTTGCCCCCGCCCCTCCCCTCTCCCAGATAAAATGCCTGTATGCCCACGATATCCTTATATTACGACAGCCCCTACGTATCTTAAAGGGTAACATTGTCAAAATCCACAAAACTTACTTATAACTCTGGCAGTTCTCTCATATTTTATTAACCATTAAGTGTTTGCACATGCATCAACAACATTACTAGATCCATGTTAAACGTGCACTATGCATAATAAAAAACGTAGGTCAATGTAAACACCATATATTATCTTTGCTCGTTGTTTTGCTTATTGCTGATAGTATAAGCATGATCATGTACTCCAAATAACTTTGACAAAACAAAGCGAGTTAAACAAAACCTTTTTAATTGCGTCATTTTGTAACATATTATCACTTTCGAATCTCATCAATTAGCTTGTTTAATATGCCCCGCATTATCACAGGAACTAAAAGCCGAAACCGAGAAAATCAGCAATGCTCAATTTTCTTTTTATTAGTTTGTAAACCTTACCAAGCTCTAAACAAAACATCGAAACCGAGTTATTAACCTCTCAGCAATGCTTGGGGGGGGGGGGGGGGGGGGGGCGTCCCACCCATGCATCCCCTCTTCATTTGCTTGTCCTTAGTTTTCAAACCTTAATATTATCAAGCTCATCAAGCTTATGTTTAAAAACGTCAAAAACTAAGTTAACGTTCATTGGATTGGGGGGGTGGGGGGGGGGGGGTGGGGCAGTCTACCCTCTTCTTAAAAATTACGCAATTTGAATATTACTATCATCACTTTCGAACCTCATCAAGCTTTTTATTATGCCCCGTATTACACATTAACAGAAGGACGAAACCGAGTAATTAATTTGAATGGGTTCCAACTTAACCATGCTTAGGGAGGGGGAGGGGGGGTAATACCACCACCCCTCTGAAATTGCTTCTCCTTAGTCTTCAAACATTATCAAGCTCATCAAGCTTATTTGTTATGTTCCGTATTACAGAGAACAAAACGTCAACATTCGGGAAGGATGTGGGGCATTCTATCCCCTCTTTTAAAAATTGCACAATTTTAACATTACTATCATCACTTTCTAACCTCGTCAAGCTTTTTAAAAATAAGTATTATGTACCGTATTATACCAGAGAATTGTACAATGCTTGGGGAGGGGTGGGGGGCATCCCACCCACCCCCTCTTCGTTTGTTTCTTCTTAGTTTTCCAATCTTATCAAGCTCACCAAGCTCAGTTATTATGACTGTTCCGTATTACACAGGAACAAAACTTCAAAACCGAGTTAAAGGGACAGTTGAGTTGAGTACTCTCTATACCATAACTCAACTTACAAAGCATGGTTTCCAAATAAAACACTCGGGTGGGAGGTATATATTATAGGGTATGCTGCCCCCTCTTTATGTTTGTCTTCTCTCTTTACTGTATTCACTGTTACCGGATCCACTATAGCAATTATCAACAACCATGACTCAAGTAGCGTAGCGCCAGATTTGGGGAGGGGGGATATGGGGGACACGTGCTTACAATAATTCAATAAAAACTACCACAAATGTATAAGGGGGGATCCTTTTCAAATTAAAGAAGTACATTCAGTGTGCAAAAAAAAAAGTAACGTGCCCCCCGCCCCCGCCCCCCCCCCCCATTCCAATCAGTATGACCACGCTACGCCACTGCTTGTCTCCGTTAAGAAGTCGGAGGTTGGATGTTATTTAGTTCCCCGTATGTCTTCATTTGACAGAAAATAACGCCGACTTAAAGGACAATGAAACCCAAGTAAAATGTTACTTTCATAGACTTAAAGAGATTAGGAGGAATAATCTCTGAAAGTTTGAACCCAATCGGTCAAGAAATAAGAAAACTATGGCTTTTTGAAAATATCCATTTATTTCAATGAGTGACTCAAATTGGCAACGGACTCTGGCAAAGTTGTGGACAACTCCCCATACGTTTTGTACACAAAATTTCAATTTTGTTCAATTTTCTCAAAATATATGTTTACCCTTCGTTTGAGTTCAACATATATTTTGTAGAATACATTTATACACAACATATCGTAAGTTTGGGGAATGGAAAAGTGTGACTATGAAGAAAAATGTAAAAATAGGAAAATTTGTGTACAAAACATATGGGGAGTAGTCCACAAACTTATCAGAGTGCGTTGCCAATTTGAGTTCCCCATAGGAATAAATGGGCATCTTCAAAGAGCCATAGTTTTCTTGTTTATGGCCCGATTATGCTCTAACTTTCAGAGATTATTCCTCTTAATCTCTTCAGGTCTATGAAAGCAACATTTTGCTTAGGTTTCATTGCCCTTTAAAAGGTCTTCTGTTTTTTTTCTTCCTTCAAGTTCGTGTACGTAGTTCAACGTACGGGAATCTGTTGGGAAATTTGAAACATTACTCGCACCGCATAGTATGCTAGTGCAGACGACAGTCCGTGTATACATGCACCATTTGATTTGTCGGGTATAAATACAACTTCATTTTCTGCAAACTCTCAATTGTTAGCAAATAATAACTTTACTCACGAATATTCCTTGCCGTAACATTCTAGATTACTAGACTAGTGTTGCCGACGGAAATAACTTTGAAACGGTTGCTATATAGCAGAAGATAAATAGACTATCACCAACGTTTAGTTTAACTTCAGTTTCTCTAGTTTGGTTTTCTGGTCAAGAGGATAATTCTTGTTCTGCCAAAATGATACCCACAACGAATATAATCTCGATCGTTTACCAGACGCTGCTCTTTTTGATCGGTGTTCCCGGGAACACTCTGATCATCCTGACGTACGGTAACCGTCATCGTGGTAATCAGCGAACGAGCAGCGGCGTCTTCATCATCGCACTCGCTCTGGCCGATCTCGGGGTCTGCCTCATGAGTCCCGTCGTCATCTACAACTACGTCGTCTACTACGACTACCCGAGCGAACACTTCTGCAAGTTCCGCTACTACACGAACCATGGTCTGATCTACGTGTCGAGGTTTCTGACCATCGCAGTTGCCATCGAGCGTTACCTCGCGGTTTGCAAACCGATGTCCAAGCGCATCTCGCCGAGGTGGGCTGTGGTGATCTCCGCGGCTTGCGTTCCTGTGGGCTACCTCCTGACTGTGCCCATAGCCGTCGCTTTCGGCCTGAGAGCCCTTCCCGATAATCGTACGATCTGCTTCCCAGACACGTCCAACCGCGCCATCTATTGGGTGCTAAAGATTAGCTTCCCGATCACTTTCATTGGAGGACTCATCGTCGTCGTCGTGTGCTACAGCCTCATCTACCGAGTGATCAAGAGGCAGATGATAATACGAGCGACCATGATGGGCAGCGGGCCGCAATCGAGCGCTGTCATGCCTAAGTCCACCGATGAATCGACCACCACTTCGTCGTCGCAGCGGACCGCCAACACGTCGTTCGTCCGCGGGAAGGAAGCATCGAAGTCGTCAAGCAGTCCATCGAACCTGTCAGATAATCAACCAGGGCTAATCTCTCTGAGCCGCGATAACGAAACTGCCATTTGTTGTGGGGAGCTTGTAAACGATTCGACTTCGACCCCAACGACGGATGTCAAACCCTTGGTTTCACCTCTACCAGACTCGACCGGGAACGAAGAAAAGCGGGACGTCGAGAGGGGAGCGAAGTATCTCAAAGACGTGGAAGCAGTGACAGATTCCTCGAGCTCAAGCATCAGGAAGAAGAAAGGCGATTCGAAGTCGAAATCGAAGTCCAATTCGATGGACAGTACGACCAAGATGTTGCTGATAGTGGCTGTGATCTACTTCGTATCCTTTCTACCACAGTTCATCACTCTCATGATCCCAAAGTCAGCCTTCAGAAACTTTAAGGTCAACTACAAGGGGCTCTACAATGTGTTCATCTCAATTCGTCGCATGATCACCATCAACCACATCGTCAACCCGTTCGTCTACGGGTTCGTCAACCAGAGGTTCCGCAAGGACTGTATGGCTACCCTCAGAGGGCTGAGGGATAGGTGCTGCAGGCGCTAAATACAGTTTGTTTCGAATACGTGTCATAGAAATTAATATTATGCTTGCTTATGCGTATACATTTCATTAGTTTGTTTTGCAATATTGCCGCACCAACAAAATATATATATTACCATATAATACATAAACTACCTGTTTTAAAATATGCCTTATAACTAACTGACTTGGATTTCAGAGACAGCATATTGTTTTTCTTTAAATGCAAATTGTACATGACATGTAGAGCCGATCTGTTGATGTAGAGGTCAAAACGGGTCTCAAAAGTTTGTAAATATATCTTTCACTCTGACAATTTCCTTTTCCTTCTCCTTTGTTGTTTGTTTAGAGAGGCGGCAGCGTGTTAAAGGGATCTAGTAACATTCAGGGGCAGCGTAACCGTGGGGGGGGGGGGGGGGGGGGGGGGGGGGGGCGGGGGGGGGGGGCCCGGCCCCCACACTTTTTTTGGCAGAAAATATGTGTCTATATGTATTTTGTATGATTGGAAAGAAATGCAAGAAAAGAAAGAGGGAAGAAGGAGGAGAGGAAGGGGGAAAGAGAGTGTTTATCCACATTTTCATCTGCCTACTGGAAAATTACAAAGTTTGACGAAGTCCATCTAGCCTCAGTCTATAGCAAACAGACATGCAATACCATGCGGACTTCGGGGCCTGATCCTGTGCTTCGGAGGCTCGATCGAGGGTCTAATATCAGTACTTGCACCAAACCATTGTAAATTATTTATTTCAACACATAATTAGTTTATGGTGATGTTTTCGGAAACATTTATCAATTCTATTTTGAAGAGACTGCAGACTGTCATATTCCTTACATATGGGGATTACTGTTACGGACATGACACTACATGTCAATTGTAATTATTTGATACCGTATGGTTATGCGCACTGACGCATCATATCAATAATTTATATTGTTTGAATACTTTTGAGCACATTCTGTATGTTGTTCAAGAGTTGCCCTTCTGAGTATTAGTTTTCTAGGGTCGGACCCAGTATGTGAAGAAGGATGTGGGTGGGTGAATATGAATCTGGTAAACTTTATGAGCTCTCTCCATTTAACGTCGTAGGGCCGCATTGACATTCATTATACAAACTTTGGTATATATGATTGAAATATATGACGAATATTAAAGCTATCCCTCGTATAAAGATGAGAGGATTCCTCAAGAGCACAGTATCCATACTGCCTCAGAGTAAGATGTTAAAGTGATCCGTGTAAAGTGTCAGATATTGCACAAACTGACATTTGAGACTTCAATCCTATATCAATATCATTGTAAAATAGAATTGAAAGATTTGTGAAAGTTTGAGAGAAAACGAACACTGTTTACCTAGTGAAAAAAACTAATATTGAGTTCATATTTTATCACCGAATACTGATGGTCTGTTGTAGATTTGTTGCAGTAAAAATCATCCGTTTGATCTTGACGATATCCACACCCGTGTATACAGCTACAGACGTACGGAATTCATGGAATTTGCGCACGCTAGGCTCAAAGTTCAGTGGGTCGGGAAAATTTCACACGCGCGCTGGCAGGACGTATTCAGCGACGTCAATTGTACTTTTTTAGCTCATCCGGCCCGAAGGGCCCGATGAGCTTATGCCATGGCGTGGCGTCCGTCGTCCGTCCGTCCGTCCGTCCTTCCGTCCGTCCTTCCGTCCGTCCGTCCGTCCACAGTTTTCAAAATGCTTCTTCTTCGTTATTTTTCAACCGATTTTGATTCTGATTGTTTCATATGATAGGGCTAGGAGGGGGATTTAAAACTTCTACACAGAATCGTGAAATTCATTATCTATGGTAATTTATGCAAATTTATTCGAAATCACAAAAAATGCTTCTTCTCCTTCATTTCTCGACCGATTTTGATTTGGTTTGCTTTATCTGGTAGAGCTAACTTTGGTACACTAAACTTCTACACAGAATTTTGAAATTTTTCTCCATTAATTAATTATGGTAATTTATGCAAATTTATTCCAAAAATAACAAAAATTGCTTCTTCTCCCTCATTTCTTGACCGATTTTCATTCTGTTTGGTTTATCTAATAGGGCTAGGAGGGGGATTTAAAACTTCTACACAGAATCATGAAATTCATTATCTATGGTAATTTATGCAAATTTATTCGAAATCACAAAAAATACTTCTTCTCCTTCATTTCTCGACCGATTTTGATTTGGTTTGCTTTATCTGGTAGAGCTAACTTTGGTACACTAAACTTCTACACAGAATTTTTAAATTTTTCTCCATTAATTAATTATGGTAATTTTTTTTCTATTTTTTTAAAATTTATTTTGATTTTTTAAATTTATTTATTTATTTTTGTATTAATTGTTGTATTTATTATTTTTATTTTATTTATTTTTTTTAATTCTTATTATTTATTTTTTTATTTATTTTTTTAATTATTTTTTTTTAATTGTTTTATTTATTTATTATTATTATTTTTTTAATTTTTAATTTTTTTATTTATTTTTTTTTTTATTATTATTTTTTTTTCTTCCCATGTCCCTTCCGGGGCATCAAATTTATATTTTTTTCACTCTAATTTTTATATGTTTTATTTTTATGTCCCTTCCAGGGCATCATATTGTTATTTTTTGACCAGTTGAAAAGTGTACCACATGAAATTTGCGATATTTGATGTTGCGAGATAGGACGTATTCAGCGACGTCAATTGTACTTTTTATCAATACCGTTAGCTAACGCTTTTGAAATAATGATTTTCAATGATAATTATCTTCATACTAGAAGGGACATTTGAAAAAACCGAACCCTATTTTATTCTTCTCTTACCATAAGCTAAACAACACGGCAGAAGAGAAACGAGGAAGCTCCAAGTATTTTTCGTGGAGTTAGACACTTTACCTGTGTCACTTTAAGGTACATGTATTTATTTGTCACATCTATATTACTACTGTATTCTACTCACGTACTATTGTTGATTGGACAAAAAAAAAAAAATTCATGATTGTATAGTTTTCGTATCATACAGTGTACCCAATAATTATGTGGACACCTTGAAAAAATCACTTTAATTTAAATGATGCTAGAACAAATTTTGAAGAAAATGTTTGGTAAAAAGCTGCTGCTTTGTTGAAATCAAGACAAAATAGTTAGTTTCCTATTTGTCAGGGTGTCTAAATAATTGTTGGTTACACTGTATATAAAAGCAAATCGAATTCGTTTTGGTGGCATTTCATATCTGGGTCATTTCACCAGGTTGGGGAATGATAGTGTGACATGACATGTATCATAAAAAGTATGATTGCTTTTTATTCAGTTATTTTATGTAACATTCACCTTTGGGTGTGCAAGTAATTGACAAAGTTTGAAGCCATTCAAATGTGTCTTTAGAAAAATATGATGGATAATGTAACAAATCTGTACGGTGTCATGTTACGTCACCATTTCACTTATTTACATTTTTTACCCTTATATTGAGAATTATTCAAAATCATTTGGTATACTTGTTACAAGGCATGCATTGTACCAAAATAAAGTTTAATTATGGTAGTCAGTGGCTAAATAAAGCAGTAAACACAGATTTTGTAAATTTGACATGGTGACGTAACATGACACCGTGACTCTCACATTTTCTGTGTTTTTTTTGGCTAGATTAGGACATTTACTACCATAACAGAAGTTTTTTTTGTTGCAGTTTGTGTCTTTTAATAAGTACATAATATTGATTTTGCATTTTTGTATTTAAAATGGCCCAAAATAGGCAAAAAATCAATGTAAATTAGGTGTGACATGAAAATTTACATTTTATTTTTTTGACATTAAGAATACAACAATAGTACTCATGCAAACTTATGTATGTGTCCTTATTATAAGACACAAACTGCAACAAGAAAAACCTTTGTTATGGTAGTAAATGTCCTAATCTAGCAGAAACAACAGAAAATGTGAGAGTCACGGTGTCATGTTACGTCACCACGTCAAATTTACAAAATCTGTGATTACTGCTTTATTTAGCCACTGACTACCATAATTAAACTTTATTTTGGTACAATGCATGCCTTGTAAAAAGTATACCAAATGATTTTGAATAATTCTCAATGTAAGGGTAAAAAAAATGCAAAAAAGTGAAATGGTGACGTAACATGATTATTACATGACACCGTGTCATGTTACGTCCAATTTGATACATTATCTATCATATTTTTCTAAAGACACATTGGAATGGCTTCAAACTTTGTCAATTACTTGCACACCCAAAGGTGAATGTTCCATAAAATAACTGAATCAAAAGCAGTGGTACTTTTGATGATACATACATTTTTAAAAGCATATCACACATCATGTCCCAACCTGGTGAAATGACCCATCTACCATACATGATTCTGTATATAAGTCATCTTGTAGAGCTACATGTATATACCGCTATAGTGTCAGCTTAATTAAAATTGGTATGAAAAGAAACTGTCACCATTTTTATTGGAATGTAATATTTATTTTGTATAATGCGACTTGTCTATCTTGACTGCACTTTTTGGTGTTTCTTTATACCCCCGCCAAACGAAGTTTGTTGTTGTTGTTGTTGTTATTTAATTTTTATGGCGATTAGTCAATGGTGACTATTGTCGCCAACTACCATACATTTTTTTTAATTTAAAATTAAATTTCTATGTATTTATATCATCAATATTTATATATACAAGTATGCATTTATTTTGTCTATTTTCTCTTTTTTTTTCCACACATAATATAAATAATAGTTTTTTTTGGACAAATCTTCAAGGCATAAAAGAATTATCGAGGCATGGCCAGGAGCTACATCTAGATATCCTAAATATATCTCCATGGCTTGAGAATACATACAATTGGGCGATCGCACCACTGTCCAAATGTAATTAGCAACACTGATCCCTCCCCCTGTCACATGATGCCGTCTTACCAGCCCTCAAAGTACGTTTCTTAGGCTTTCGGGGTACGCACCCCTCTGTTCACTCTCATAATACTGTCGAGGATCAGAGAAGGCGACATACACCTAGGTCACTCTGGCATAGAGAGGGGGGCGTTAGCCTTACACAAGGAAACAAAAACAAAATGTAGCGCGATCGCACACTTATATGCTCTCGGCCTCATCCAAGTCAGGTTTTTATCAAGCAAAGCATTGTGGGCTCACACTAAATAACGTGCAGTGCAGTGGGTGCAAACATAATAATAATAATAATAATAGTAAATTGGTATGACAAAAAACGAACCAAAGACAAACAGACCATTACAGTGTATATTATAATATTTTACAGAAACATAAAACTAATATTATGCTTACACGAAAGTTTGCTGTATAGCGAATCGTTTTGTCCTTTGTACAAAACGGACAATAGCCGCTTGAATATGTATATCTGTGGATTTTAGAATCATTTTCATATCATTTTCAAAAATATTAATTTCAACGAACATCATTGCTCGTTCAATTAAATATCTACGACACTCCATAAAATAATGAGTGACCGTTTCTAACGAAGAGCAAAAATCACATTTCCCTGTGGGGGTGAATCCCAAGTTTATATAAATCAAAATGAAGGCCTAAAATTCCCAAACGTAGTCTTCTGAAAATCTTTTCAGATTGTCTATTTAAATTACACAAAACCTGTTGTTTAACAAATGGCTGTATTTCTTTTAAAAAATAATTAGAATCTTCCCATCGACGTTGCCATGTATTTACGGCTCGTTCATTTAAAATTGTCTTTAATTCTAAAAGAGCAAGACCATTACGTATTTCAATATCTTTATATAATGCTTGTTTTGCATAGTAATCCACCATTTCATTTCCATTTACTCCGCAGTGACTCGGTATCCATTCAAAAAAGATATCTTTACCTGTCTTATCTAGTTTGACGGGGGGTTTGACGGGGGTATATATAGCCTTTAGTCAAGGCTCTATATGGCTTGGATTCTCTATGCGATCACGAGCTAGCTAGCTGTAAGAGAGATAAATACTCAAATTCGGCATATCACGGTTAGTACCCTGCCGGTAGAACCTGCCAGACAGCACGATGCCTAAAAGAAAAAATGTTACGTGGTTTTAATCCATTTTAGAAAAAAAGTCCTGTAATTTAAACTGGCTGGAAAACTATATTGTGTTTTATTATCACACTACTTGTATTTTATTATTGTTTTTGTATTGATAATAATATATTTTCTTTCTTGAAGTAAAATGAAGGCAGGTTTTCTTATTTTTATGTGGTGAAAGTCATTTTGTCAACTTAATTTAACGTCCATGGTATTGATATTAAACGCCTTAATTATGCATCAAATATAAATTGGTGTTTGCTTTATATTTTTTTCTCAATTTTACCCAAGTTTAAAGAGTAAATTTCGTGGTATGTGATGAAGATCCGACCTTTCCACAAATTTCTGCTAAACGCAGAGCTCTATATGAACTTGCTTTAGTCTTTATAGTATATCGACGTTACTTTAATGATGTTCATTAAGTATGATGATGATGGTGATAATGATAATTACGATGATGATGATGATGATGATGATGATGATGATGATGATAGTGGTGGTGATGGTGTTGATGATAGTGATGATGATGCTGATGATGATGATGATGAGATGATGATAGTGATGATGGTGATGATAGTGATGATGATGATGATGATGGTGATGATGATGATGATGATGGTGATGACGATGATGATGACGATGATGATAGTGATGATGATGATGATGATGATGATGATGATGATGATGATGATGATGATGATGAAGATGATGATAATTATTTGATTTATATTCCTGTGACATTTCCGTCAATTTCGCGCAAATAATGACTCAACTGTGTCAATAACGATTTAAAAAACCAGCCCGTCAAACTGTACTATTTATTCTTTTAGTTTAGTTTGCACTTTAGTTCTTAAGTCTTTTTAATTAATAAATAGTTGATGTATTCATGTAATAACCTAGCCGCTTGGGTGTTTAAAGGGAAAACTTTTGTCAGCAACATGAAGATAAACTAAAGATATAAGCTAGTCGAGTGATGTTATAAAAGTGTTTATATCATTCAGCAATGTTATTTTTTACTATTATCAGGTTGAAGAAAATGAAAATTTATGTACGCCCTGAAAAAAAAAATCACTATTTCATATTCTTTATTCCTATTACATGTATTCATATTGATGCAAATTACTTCACCATAGTTGACATGTACATAGACATGCATTGTACTGAAAAGGTGTTATTTCCGTTTTTCTTCCATTTGAAAATTTGAAATTTTCACCTTCGATGTGCACCAGATCGCTCCATTTTAGTGCAAAAATTGCAAAAGCGAGGGGGGATACCCCCCTCCCACACCATCCCCCCGCTCGGTCGCTTCGCTCCCTCGCTCGGGCGCTCCGCGCCCTCATTGGTCCACCTGTGAAACTATTTGCCCCCCCCCCCACTTTGAAAAACGTTGCGCCGGCCCTGACATTGTCCAAATCCTCAAAACCTACTAGCAAATTTATAGTGGTTCTCTCATACTGTACTCTTGGTGTATTCATATTAAAAATAGGAGCATGGGACAGGTTACGTTTGTTTAAATATCCCCTTCATTAACAAAAACCACATTAACGAATGCAGTGTCCGGATGTTAAACTATCCACTGGATAGTGAAAACCGTGTACAAAGTCAGCGCAAGGGTTAATGAATGTATACCACTTAGCATTTTCGCAGGACCATCCATTTAACGTGAAATTTCCACACATTACTCAGTGGACATAGTAGATCACAACAATGTACATTGTACATCGTATCGACCATTTATCACTGTTTGCACTTGTCAACAAAGCATAGTTCCCTTTAAAGTACTATAGCTTCTTTCTCAACTTACGTTATGTTTTCAAAACCTGAAATCGTTTTATCTGAATTTCAATTAAAAGTTAAAAATCGTGTAAATAAGTTTTGTAAAAATGTATCAATTCTTATTTTTAATCTTCAATTTGTATGTTTTTATTCACGTATGCGGACATGGATCGTTGACACACAATAGGAGAGAGGCTGTTAAATCTCCACGCCACAATTAACTTAAAATAGTACCATGAATGAATAAATAAATGTATATATTATGTATTAGTATGTGATCGTAAATGTGATGTATAAGATGGGGCAAATCACATTGAGAGATATACACAATAATTATGTTTGTTACTAATTGGTAGTTATCCGACAAAACGTTCGTTATGAATTAAAAACAAACCGACGACGAGGTAAGAACATTGTAGAATGGGTTGCTCACTTTTTGCGACAGTTTAAGAGGTTATGCATGAGTATCTTGATCCCGGCCTTCCCAAATTTCGTCCCTCCCCCCCCCCCCCCCCCCCCCCATTGATTGTGATCGGTTTCTTGGTTGATTTTATATGTATAATATACGTGTCGCGCATTTTTTTTTCCCCCAGCGGGCTGGGGTCTGTTGCTCGAATAATTATTATCCTTCCCGTTTTTCACCTGACAAGCCAAACAAGGGTCTTCGCCTCTTGGACACCCGAACGCTACCATTACGTTGTTGATGGTTTAGTCCGAAAATAAGTCGTTCCTGCAGCGAGGCCTTGCTAAAAGGCTACCTACGCCTATGATACGGATACATGAATCCTCCATTCAAGGTGAAGAACTCAAATAATTATGGCTACAATTGCTCAATTAACATGTGTACAGAGTTCAGTAGGAAAGTAGAAAACGTAAGTTTGTTCTATACAACCATAATATACTTAATTGCATCCACCCTCCAAACAAGGGGATGCATGAACAGATGGAACTTTGTAACTACGTAAACGGTGTTTATATTATTGTGCATATTTAAAAGTGCATTCAATGTCATTTTAACGATTTATTAATTAAAAATTACGTTAAAAACTTAAAAACGTATTGTTTATTTTATTCATGTTTACTATGAATTACAGAACAACAAACAACAGCATACCCACAGGGACTTTCAATGACTACTTATACCGCATAAAATGAAACAGAAACTCAATGTCTTGGTTTTTTACAATTATTTTTAAAAGAAAAATGAGCAAAGAAAAAATTGGTTTCTCCGGGATTCGAACCCTAAACCCAATTTTCTTTGCTAATTTTTTCATTTATAATATATACTCCGCAAACAAAGAAACTGGACACTTGTATAAGACAAAATATTTCATATTCATTTACGATAAAATATATGACATTGTTTAGCAAATTAAAGATAAAATGACTCTCTTCAATATTGGCATAAAATCCAGATTAAATCAACCATGTCACGGTCAATTAACCACAGCAAGGTCTTTTTTGTTGAGTATACATCATATATCTTGTAATTTTCCAATGTTTTAACAAATTATTTCTAATGAAAGCGAAATGAGATGATACAATATAGGTTTTCCCGGCCAATATAGCTATTTTCTCATGCAATTTTCTATCAGCAGCATTCAATGATTCAATTTCGCCTAATCCGCGCTTGGATCGACATATCGCATTCAAATTCGTTTTAAGTAATTCATATTATTAGTATAACAGAGCAACCAATTTCACATGCACTTGCGTCATTCCAATGTAAGCGATCGGCGCTCATTTTCGTTAATGGTCATTCAAATTCATCTCCAGCAGTCTCCGGTTTCATTTCGGTCATTCAAATTCGCGCACGGGCAAACAAGTTCATTATATTAATTTTATTCAAATTAAACATAAACAGTGGAACTTTTAGGATATTCAAATATATCATAACATAGATTTGGACTGAAACTGCTTTGAAATCGACTAACTGAGCATTTATTGGTTCCAAAATAAATCGAACGTTGACAAGTTGAAAAACAATAGTTCTTAATAATTATCGGCATGCATTTGTTGACTTGTTGTTTTGTTTTGTTAGATTGAATTTGTATTTTTTTATTCTTGCTAGGTCATGTTCATAATTAATAATTAAAATGTTTTATTGCAACATTAGTATACATGTATGTTTTGTTGAACAATTACACAGCTTCAAGATGTTTGCAGATTATGCATTATTGATTGTAAATCTCATTTAATTGTGTAATTTCCAACTCTGCGTCCCTTTAGATACAAGTAAAATTTTGAAATACTATAAATTTAACTTATGTTTTGAATGAAATCAAAAGTGGGTAACTATTCATAAACTGTACCACGGTAATTAAAATGTATGCCACCATGTTCTACACTGCATTTTTAGGAGTACGTATGTAAGAATTTAATATCAAGTTCATTAGTTTAGTCAACTGTATCTTAGGAGTATGGACTGGTTTTATTACATCATGGTACTATGTATTATTGTATAAAGTTAATTAGTCCAGTGACCAGATGCAACCAAATATGTATACTCATTTGTTGTTGGGTAGGCATGAAAGTGATCATCATGCCTACAAGAAAATGTTTTTAAATGTATTTGATTGTTGAAATTTGACTTATTGTAGTAATTAAAGTTTTAATACCACATGTAATTGTTAGATAAAAGTATTTCTTTAAATACAATAAATTTCACTTATGTCTAGAATGAAATCAAAAGAGGGTAACTATTCATAAACTGTATCATGATAATTGATGTGTATGCCACCATGTTCTACACTGTATTGTAGGAGTTTGTAAGAATTTAATGACGTAATGTATGAATTTCATTAGTTTAATCAACTGTATTCTGGGAGTATGTAAGAATTTAATTACATAATGTCATGTATATGAAATATGAAACATATATGAAACATAATGGTACACGTATATGAAATATGAAACATATATGAAGCATAATGGTATACTATATGAACATAATTATAGCTGTTGTTGTGTAGGCATGCAGGTGATCATCATGCCTACAAGTCAAATGTTTTTATTTTGAAATGTTTATGGAAATTGTTATAATTATCAAGATGTACATAATTGTTGTTATTGCCAATGGATGACACATTTCTTTATAACATTTGTATGTTTGAAGACCGAATAAAATATATCTATCTATCTATATCTATCTATCTTTTCTCCCACTTTTTCTCTCTCTCTTGCACGTTTGCTTTCTCTTTCTCCACCTCTTTTCTCTATTTTCTGGCTTTCTTTTTCTATTCCTCACACCCTTTCTCTCTCTTTCTTGCTCGCTTACCTTTTCTATCATAATCTTTTTCTCTGTCTTTCTTCCCCGCGTCCCTTTTATCTCTTTCTTTCTATTCTGCTTAAAAATTATCATCCCGTTCTTTTTCTCCAGTCTCCTCTCAATCGTTTTAACTCTCTTCTTTTTCTTACTTTCTATTCTGTTCTATACCTCTTTAACTCCTCCTTCTCCTTGTTTCACCGCTGTTGTCACTTCGAGCACTTGTGATGATGATGATGATGATGATGATGATCCACAGCATTTGTATGGCGCCATTTATCTGTTGAAAACATTCAAAGGCGCCTGCTCCTCCCAAAACATAACTGAACGTTAGTATATTCTTTCTGTATATTATAATGCTTTTTCATCATTTTGAATGTTTAAAGGGGTAGTACAGATTTGGTAAGGCTGAACTTTAGTAACCAAACCTGGACAGTAACATTATAAACTAATAGTTATAACTCCACCATGCTCGAAAGGTATACAAAATTACAAACGACTAAGTAAAAAGCCCGTTATCATTCAAAAAGAGCCATTAAAACACAAGAGGGCGCTTTCTAAAAAGGCATTGGTTTCGACCATTTTTCATTTAAAAAATTATGCATGACTGTGATGGTTTATTGAAATAATGATTAAATAGAGAGATCATCAACAACTATTTAAAAAACGCTTTTGAACATTTTTCAAAAAGTTCAAGCATTTTTAAATTTTTTTGAAAAAATCATCTAATTATTTGGGCCCCAAATAATTATAAGATCAGATATATCTATTGATATTTCAGCCGTTTCTGGGTCGATTTTGACCAAATAAAGTTTATTCTGCCATTAAAATTGCATGTTTTCTGAAATTCGACACTCCAGTTTTTCATTACCTCACAAAAAAAATTGTGATGTGCAGCGCCCTCTCTACCAAAACTGAACTACCCCTTTAAGTGTTTAATGTGCATCAGTTATTGTGCATGTGTGTATTTTTAATGTATAATTATGACTATTATTATTATTGTACCAATGTACCATGATCATTGTTGGTCTTCGGACCTTTGTATCATGTCATTTACCGGAAATAGATATTATTTTTAATGAAAGCGAAATGAGCTGATACAATAATCACACTAATCATTATAATTGGAACTAATGTGAATTCGGATGCGGATAATAGCTCCTCAATGGCTACAGTTTATGTTGTTTTTTCCAAATGTGTTTTTCCCCCAAGAATAACGATAACAATTATAATGTATTTACGGGCAAATTTCTGTCAAGAGCCTGGTGATTGCCTCCTTATTATCAGTTTGTTTTTTTCGATCATTATTTGTGAACTGTACCCACACACTCTCTAAGAGTGGATTGATGAAACTTTGTGAAAATGTCAAGGGTGTTTATATTGTTTTGTACATAATACCACTTGTTCCTGATTAGGTCGCATAGGACTGACGTAAATCATGTGTATGGCTTCGGATGCGGATAATACTATAAACAGATTTCTATAGTTTTAAGGATAACCATAGACGCCGGAAGTGGGGGGGGGGGGGGGGGGGGGCAGGGGGGGGGGGGGGGACGGCCGCCACCCCAATCCAAAAAGTGGGGGGGGGGGGGGCAAAACGCGTTTTGCCCCCCCCCCCAAAAAAAAAGCCCCCCCCCCCCCACCGAAAAAAATAAAATGTATAAAGCTAAGACTTCAAAAACGAATATATACATCCATTTTAAGTTTTTGCTGCGCGCTTCGCGCGCGAACAGATTATCTCAGTTTGTTGTAACTTGCACACGGTCTGGGTGAGTACCTTCTGCACCGGGCCACGTAGTTCCCGTGTAAGCTGGCATTGCTCTGGCTGCTTGTTGTGACGTGCATCAAATTGCACAATTTCAAGTATATAAATGCAAAATCTTCCCCGTGGGAGGGGATTACCCCTCCCAAACCCCTCCCCCTCTGGCTCTGTCCCAGCCCTCGTTCGCTTCGCTCCCTCGGGACTCATTCCTGGTTGTAGGCTATGTTGTTGTATCATACATAATGTGGCAAAATTATTAGTGTGTCATTATTTGATTTCTCGTGAAAAATATATTTAAAATTTCTGGTCGATCAAATCATAACACGCTTTCCCAGATACAGTTAATGTTAATCCCGATTTTCCCATCTAGGTATGCACCAGATTGCACATTTCAAATCCAAAAATGCAAAAGCTCCCTACCGTGGCTCCCTACCCTCCCTACCCTCCTCCAGCTCAATCACTTCGCTCCCTCACAATGTCTCACTCTCACCTATGGCAACCCTGTGAGTGTGGTTGGGCATGAGCTCCTACACACAAATATCGTGAGCCCCCTTAGGACTTTTGCCCCCCCCCCCCCCCCCCAATCCAAACTGCTTCCGGCGCGCCTGAGGATAACCATAACGATATAATGACAATGTACATAGCACGTGCAATTTCTTTAAATGGGCTGATCCTTGCTCTCTTATCATTTGATTCCATATTATGGTTTCTCAAAAAAACAAAGGTCTTGCCCGAAAATCAGCAGATTTTGCTTTGCATACATGTTGGTGATATTTACATCCGTCCAAGTAAAAGATGAAGTATTTTGTATCATTTAATAGTTGTTTGCTTCGGAATTGTTTTGCTGTTGGAAGAAAATAATATATATAAAACTGGTTCGAACTTGTCTCCTTGATCGTACGGATTCAATCATTTACAGTTTCAACCTAATATGTTATGGCTTACAAACTTCCGAATAATTTGTATATCTGATATAAAAGTCTAACATAAATATTTCGTTTTTACAAAATGAATTGTTGTTTTTATTCGAAACAATCCCATTACAGTACTGATTTATCGGATGTATTATACAACATTGTATGAAGTGCGCGTTAAATGTGTCCTCCCAACAAAAACATGTTGACCGATTCATGGTTACAAAACCCAACAGGTATTGATTAATCCTAGAATATAAACATGTAAATAAAAAGCAAGAGAACAAATGTTTGAGAGAGATACAGAAAGAGGCTATAATTGTTTACGGTTCTGGGGAGATATATTTATGTGAGAGAGAAAGCAAAGAGCGCCATCATGCGGATTTCAGAAAAAGACTTTACGGAAATGTGTTTGTCTCAATACTTAATACACCATCTGCAATACGTGTTTGGTATAGTGTATTTTCATAATAATAATGTTTACGAAATCGGGAAAAGGAAGGGAACTCGAAGACAAAGAGAGAAAGGAGGATAAAACAAGCACAATTGTGGTACTGCAAACATTAAAATTAGCGTATACATAATATTCTCGTAGTGAATGTGAGTGTAATATGGGGTTGTGCCGTTCTTTATTTCATCGTATTCATCGGTATAATTAAATAGATGGAGTGTGTTCATCCCGGTGTTCATTACACATCATGACAAGTTTGCTAAATATACGTAGTTTAGTATGCTATTATTCGTATCAAGATTGCAAATTATGTGTATGCAGCTGTGCATTAGATGGCGCTGCACCCAAAAGAAGGAACACTTCGATTGATTACAGTCCGTTATTCCGAAGGTTCGTTGTTCCGAAGTTCAGTTATCCCGAAGGTTCGTTATTCGAAGGTTCGTTATCCGAAGGTTCGTTATTCCGAAGGTTCGTTATTCCGAAGGTTCGCTATTCCAAAGGTTCGTTATTCCGAAGGTTCGTTGATCCGAAAATAAAATCGGGTTCGTTATTCCGAGGTTCGTTATTCCGAAGGTTCGTTGATCCGAAAATAAAATCGGGTTCGTTATTCCGAAGGTTCGTTATTCCGAAGGTCGTTATTCGAAGGTTCGTTGATCCGAAAATAAAATCGGGGTTCGTTATTCCGAAGGTTCGTTAGTCCTAAAATGAAATTAGGGTTCGTTAATCCGAAAATTAAATAAATACGACGTAGAAAAGAATTGAGTTGATTTGATTTTGAGTAGTGTGGACTTGGGAAAGGGATCAATCTTACTCTAATTGCCGTGGCTGCATGGGGGGGGGGGGGGGGGGGGGTGGGGGAGAAGGGGAGGGGGGCAAAGAGTGGCTTAACAATTCTAGTCAAATTGTATTTCATTTTTCTTTGTAAAACAGTGCAATAACAATGAGATATATATATTTATATCTTTCTCATGTAAAAAAACATGAAATAAAACCAAAAATCACTTTGATATAATTATAATTATGTCATAAAGTTAGATTTTGCTGCTTGATATCAGTCCAAAATCACATTTTATTTGTCTGAATTGTATGTATTTCATCATAAATAGCAACTAAGGGCAGGATGTGGGAGGGGGTGTCCCCCCCCCCCCCCCCCCCCCCCCTAGGGAGCTTTGGCAATTTTTTAATTGAAACTGTGCAATCTGAGTTTTACTCTCTTTCCAATAAAAATTAGATAAAAGCCATGATTTAAATTGATTTGGGAGGGGGGCCCATGACACCCCCCCCCCACCACTACGCTAGTGCACACACACACACACACACACACCACACACACACACACACACACACACACACACACACAAACACACGCACACACACCCTATTTCATTTTTCGGATTAACGAACCCTATTTCTTTTTAGGACTAACGAACCTTCGGAATAACGAACCCGATTTCATTTTAGGAATAGCGAACCTTCGGAATAACGAACCTTCGGAATAACGAACCCGATTTCATTTTAGGAATAGCGAACCTTCGGAATAACGAACCTTCGGAATAACGAACCCGATTTCATTTAGGAATAGCGAACCTTCGGAATAACGAACTTCGGAATAAAGAACCTTCGGAATAACGAACCTTCGGAATAATGCAACAAATGTTCGGATTAACGAACCCTTATTTCATTTTCGGATTAACGAACACTAGGTATAGGAAATTTGCGTGTTCGGAATAACGAACCTTCGGAATAACGAACCTTCGGAATAACGAACCGCATCCGATTGATTTAGCTACTAAAGTTGACATAATGCATGCGTCTTTGTTGTACGTTTGCGTGTCTGTTTCTATTGTTTGTGTGTATTTGTTTGTAGGTTTGTATGGATGTGTGTGTGTATGTGTGTATGTGTGTGTGTGTGTGTGTGTGTAGTGTGTGTGTGTGTGTGTGTGTGTGTGTGTGTGTGCGTGTGTGTCTACATGTGAGTACGAGCGTGCGATACAGGCCAAGCATTAATTGTAAAGAACACCCACGGGCAAGGTAAAGTGTCGGGAAATGGCAACCCACTACTAGGTAAATAACCAAAACAACTGTGTTTGAATTTGGATCAATGATGAAGGCGAAATAAATGTTTTACCCAAAACATACGAATTCATTCAGAAAAAGAGATTGAAATATTGATAACACTGCAAAAGAATTGCAATTGAATGGTGAATTTTTGGTGTAATTTCTGGCTTTCGTTTTTGTTCACGTGTTTTTTGTATCGTCTTACATTTGTTTGTATCAGTCTCTCAAAGTACACAATAATACAAAATAGCCAACGGTTGTTTTATTGACAACCTGTATTATAAAGACCACCTGTCTTTAAAGACCAGTCATTTGGACGTCCCTTAGGCAGTCTACAATGACCAATTTAAAGGGATGGTTGAGTATTGGTCAAACTTAACTTTCGTAACCAAAACCTGCACCATTACGGTACAAAGTAATAGTTATAACTTCACCATGCTCGAAAAGTATACACAATTACAAACGACTAAGTAAAACCCCTGTTTATCATTCAAAAAGAGCCGTTACAACTCAAGAGGGCGCTATTTAAACAAAATCATTGGTTTTAAACCTTTTTTCATTCAAAATTAGGCATATAATGTTTGTTAAAATAATGATTCAATAGAGATACATGTATCATCAACGACTTTTTACAAACCTATTCAGATTTTTTTCAAAGTAGTCTTCGAGCGTTTTTTTTTTTCTTTTTTCTAAAAAGTCTAAATATCGCCCGGTGATGTCCGGTGTGACCTATTTTGAATAAAAATATATTTATGGATATTTCAGCCGTTTCTGAACCGATTTTGATCAAATGAAGTTTATTCTGTCATCAAAATTGTATGTTCTTTCGAATTTAACAGTCAGTTTTTCTTTATCTCACAAAAATATCGGGGGGCACTTCGGGAAATACCAATACTCAACACTATCTTTAACCTAGCTCTTGGAAGATCCTTATAGGCAGGTTGAACTGTAGATCATAGTGCAATAGGGTAATCAGTACTGGGGAAACGGATAATTTTGTGTTATTTGGACGCGTGGATTATTACTAATCTATTCCCTCAGAGGCGTGAACATAGGAGCGCAGAGAAGAATAGGGATAATGAAATCGAATGGCTAACAATGAGTCAAATTATTTCCTTAAGACGGAATTATTGCTAAGTTTGCGCTCGGTGGACCGGGCGCCGTGTTTTGTCAATAATGGGGTCATTTCAAGAGACCTGTCCAAGTGAATTAAGAATTGCATACATGTATACATTCGGTGCATGTGTGCGGAACAGAATAATTGGACATCATTAATGTGTTAACGAGGGAAGATGGGAATTATGCATCCAAAAAGCACCACAGGGGGCATTAGATACATGTAGATACATTTATAGTCAAAGGTAAATTGACATGTTATATTCTTCATTTTATGAAGCAATGCTCACATGGTACACAAAGAAAGAAATTGAGGTTAATCTGCTTTTTCTTCTTCCTTCTTCCAAAGATCGGTGCAAAATTATAAACTAAGGAATAGACATGATGTTGAAATACAATTTGTCATCATGCTGATCGAAAGGACTACTTTGGTCATTAATCTTACTGTCATAAGGTAATACTGTACAGATAATAAATTGACTAACGTAATCTGCTTGCTTGTCATCAAAATAAGAGTGATGAAAAAACATACAAAAGTCATGTATATTGCTATTGTCGGAGCTTCGGAAGAGTAAACAAAATATCTCAGAGGACAAAATGATTAATTGTTACGTCTGAATAGTCTGATAACCAATGATATATCAAACCCGATTCTCTATGTCTCCCTTTAAATGATTCCCGTATGATCATTGATCAGTAACTTGTGCTCTTCCAGTATAATATTTGCACTGTTTCCCTATTTTTATATAATACATTCATTAAAATATCGCCATTAATTTCGATCATTCTACATTATGATGTCAGTAAACACGTCAAGTTTTCGTTATCAATTTCAAAGAAGAATGGAAGAATGCACTGCATGCAGAGAGATAAAGTGGTTCCATGTGTGCAGTAAAGTACACATCAATAATTATGTCTGTAAAATTGTTACTCCCTGAATCATTCAAAGTTAATTATGGAGAATAGATAGATACACTGATAAAGAAAACCATTATAATAGGCACAATACGTTTAAAAAAAGTGCATGATTTACCGACCAGAATGGAGCGTGACATTATTTCGAGTTCACGCACAGAGGGGGGTTCTCATTATTGTGTTTTTGTATCCATATCGCAAGGACATCCATTGATCGTGCCTGTACACCTACATACCTCATTCACACACTCAAACACACACAAACAAACATGATAGTATAACAGTTTGCCTTTTTTTAAATAAATCTAATAAGTATCTGGTACTATGCGTATAGTATTGTTAAACTTTCGTGTACTACATTTCAAGGGAAATAATTATGCTCAGATATGATTTGATATCACTTTATTGTAAATTAAACTTCATGTTTTATGTTGATGCTTTGTTATCAATTTAATAAGTATACGCGATTCTGTTTAGTTGTACCTGTACACGCTATCTTTGATGGACAATACAGTTATTGTCCTTCTATATTTTCGATCACGTTTTTATCATAAAAAGAGAACATTAATAACAATGAGGTACGATAAGGAGGATGTCTCATGCTGAGGTGTCCGTGGTTTGGGTTTTTAGATTGGGTCAGGGTCTGTAGGAAGACGTGCGCGTCACTCACCCCCAGCAGCACCCCTACTGCACCGCTACCGGGCCTTTAGCCCCTTTCAGCTTTGTAAGCTGCGGTGGGATGCCTGTCGTACAATGTCAGTAAGATAATATTGATCTTCAAAGTCATGAAAGTGGCAGTATTTAAAAGAACATTGACGAACGGCAATTTTGTTGTGAGCATCAGAACATTTTGATTTTAAAGAAATCGGATAGCGTGATGTATAGAAAAATATGCAACAATGCAAACTGGCAGATATTATATGCACACTTAAGATGTAATTAAATGTCAATATTTTACGCTGGCCAACGTTTACATGGTTTAAAGGGGTAATACAGTTTTGGTAAGGCTGAGCTTTAGTAACCAAAACCTGCAATAACATTACAAACTATTAGTTATAACTCCACCATGCTCGAAAGGTATAGAAATTACAAACGACGTAATTAAAAAGCCTGTTATCATTCAAAAAGAGCCATTAAAACACAAGAGGGCGCTCTCTAAAAAAGCACATGGTTTCAACCATGTTTCATACAAAATTATGCATGTGATATTTTGTTGAAATAATGATTAAATAGAGACATCATCAACAACTATTTAAAAACCTCTTTTGAACATTTTTGATAAAGTGTAAGCATTTTTGAAAATAAAAATATAAATAATCTAATAAATCTGGGCCCCAGATTTATTCCGATCGGATATATTTATTGATATTTCAGCCGTTTCTGAACCGATTTTTATCAAATAAAGTTTATTCTGCTATTCAAATTGCATGCTCTTACAATTTTAAACTCAGTTTTTCATTATCTCACAAAAAATGATTTCGTGCAGCGCCCTCTATACCAAAACTGAACTATCCCTTTAAAGGGATCTAGTAACATTGTCTAAACCCTCAAAATCCAATTGGAATTCTAGCGGTTCCCTCATACCTTCTTGTATTCGTATTAACTATAGAAACATTGAACAGGTTTCGGTTTTTCGAATTTCCATTTCGTTAAAAAGATATTTACGATTGAAGTGTTCAGATGTTAAACTATCCACTGGATAGTCTTACTCGTGTGCAAAGTCAGTGCAATGCGTTAGTGAATATCACTTTGCATTTTTGTTCATTACTCGGCCATATAACGTCAATTTAACTTTAAAATTTCACACAATACTCAGTGGACATATCATATAACAACAATAAACATTGTACCAACCATTCATCACTTTTTGCACATGTCATCAAAGTTACTAGATCCTTTTAAACATAATATTCAAACTTAAATTTTGGGGTAATTATGACTTTACTAGAATGGAATGGTATTGACATCATATTTTAAAAACAAAATTGATGTCGTAAAGTCCCGGAATGTTTAAAAAGCTATCTAGCAATGAAAAGATTCAAACTAAATAGATAAGAAATTATAGTCCTAATTGTGCGAAATGTTGTCCCTAATTACCTATTTTAATCACAAACAAAGAATAGATAAACACATGTGGATACACAATACGCACAAACTCAAAGGCAAGAAGCAACAAAGGCAACGCACATTTTGATTTAGGCCATTATACCTATTTGTTAGAGAGAGAGATAAAGACCATACAGCTAGGCATTTAAAGGGATCTAGTAACGTCGTTGACATGTGCAAAAAGTAATGAATGGTTGATAAAATGTGTATTGTTGTGATCTGATATAATTATACACTGAGTCACTGACTGAGATATGTGTGAAAATTCACGTTAAATGGATAATATGGCCAAGTAATGAGCGAAAATTCAAAGTGATATTAGCTAACTCATTGCACTGGCTTTTTAAACAGTAATAACTTTCCAGTGGAAAATTATAAATTCGAACACTTTAACAAAAGGGAAATTCGATAAACCAAAACATGTTCCATGCTTCTTTTGGTAATAAGAATACAACAGGGTACGAGAGAACCACTAAAGTTCTAAGTAAGATTTGTGGATTTGGACAAGGTTACTAGATCCCTTTACAGCTAGGCATTTAATTATGAAGTGTTTGCCGTGTAAAATTACTTCCTGAGGTTTCGAACCAATGTGCTATCCCAACACAAAACAGACAAGGGTGATTTTCCGGCAAGTTTATCCATTAACCATCTCAAGCCACCAACTTAAACGGTCAGATAAATATTTCCATGGGGAAGAGGCAAGTTGAAAGTCAACCAACCAACTTGTTGGTGAGAATTTATTTCAGAGGTTTGTGTTTACATGCATGCAGTGTTCGTTTGAATAGTCAGTCAATTACTGACTAATCGAGAACCAAATGTTGGCACCTCAACGCGAAACAGGGCTTCAAGAATCCCATAAGAGTTCTTGAATTACGTAGCTTTTGCAGCTATACTTCACAGCTCTGGGTTAAAACAATTCAACGTCTTACAACTTACCACGTTTGACTTGATCTCAATAATCTTGATCCCAATCACTGGTTTTGTTCATCATGTGGTTGGTTTCATCGTATAAGTGTTTGCAAACAAGACCGTGTAAACAACTATAAAACACAGATCGATAGAAGACCGCCTCTTTTGTCTGCAGATAATCATAAAAATGTTTTATGTTGTTGGCAAAACCATACATGAAACGGCGTTCCCGCTCTGTGCGTTTAATCAGGTTGGTTGCTCACTTTAGCTTTATGGTGATTTAATCAAGACACTAAAACACATTTAGCTCATTCAATTGTAACCGAACGCCTCTTTGTTTCGTGTTTGCTTATTTGCACGTGTGGTATATAAAACCAACACCTTTTTAATCAGCACGCTTGTGTGAAGTGGTGCAGGACTATAATTTAGATGGTGGTCCAAGATTGTTTCTCGTTCGTACCCATGCAGTCCTCGGATGATTTGATCATGATATATCATGACACGTTAATTCTTTAGTTGATTGTAGCTACTTAAGAATAATCTGACCATTAAATTATCTTCGTAATCAGCAAACATTTATTCAACATCTATTAGAGGCTGTATATATTCGTTAAACTTAGTGCAGTAGAAGTAGTAGTAGTAGTAGTAGTAGTAGTAGTAGTAGTAGTAGTAGTAGTAGTAGTAGTAGTAGTAGTAGTAGTAGTAGTAGTAGTAGTAGTAGTAGTAGTAGCAGTAGCAGTAGTAGTATTAGTAGTAGTAGTAGTAGTAGTAGTAGGGTAGTAGAAGACTATAAGTACTTATATTCATTATATTTGGGCTTCTTGTTTTTCTGTTCTTATAAGTTTTGTATCTTATATTCATTAAACATATTGTAATTGTAAATAATATGCTATTAAATACTATGGGGATTTTTTGTTAACTAACGCGAAGCAGTTAATTAATTTGCTCGTATTATATAACCAATATACCATGTTTTGTGTACATGTGTTCTTCAAAATAGATGTAGAAATTCTCAAGAAGATAATGACGGATACAAATGAGTAAGATGTTATTTGGTATGATACTAACAAGGGTTGTTTCAATCAACATTGAATAGGATGTGAAAGATGTAGTCTATATTTAAAAAAAGACTAGACTGGTTTCATAACTCGAAGTGGACATGGTAAAATAATTTCCCTATATAGATCCATATATTCTTGTGTATAGTGGTCTAAAAAATACGTAATTGTTATTTGGCATGGCACCTTCTATTCTTTATTTTGTTCTTTTATTGTTTTTTTCTTTCGATTTTTTCTCTTTCATTATTGATATGACACAATTACCCCTGGGAACCAAATGTTTTACAAGCTTTGCTTCTTTTTGGTTCCCCCATATTTCACGTTATGTTAATTACAAACAAATTGTTGATTATGTAATATTTATTGTACATTAGTTTTCTGTGTATTTTATATTGTATTTCGTTTATGAATATATTGTTTGTTTGTATATTTACTTGTTCAACAAATAATTTGTGAAATATGGAAATAAATTCAAATCAAATCAAATCAAATCAAACATTGACATTGAGATAACAGCTCTAAAGTTCACTTTCAGACTTTAAAGTTTAGGGATATCTCGATCCTCTTACTTTTATCTACCCCTCTTAAAGCATAACATTTGAATGTATTCTATCCTCAAAACTGAAATTACTATTTGGAACTCTAGTGATTCTCACATAGCTCATTGTATTCGTATTTTAGAACAGCTTTAGGTTTTCCAAATTTCTCTTTCGTTATAATTATTTTTGACGTGTTCAGAATTATAATTCTCTAGTATATAATTATAACTGTGTACAAAGTAAGTGCAATGAGCTAGGCAAGCACCACTTTGCATTTTCGCTCATAACTCGTTCATAAGACATTAATTTACCATGTAATTATCACATATAACACAGTGAACCTATCATATCACAGAAATACACATTACATTTTTATCAACCATTCGTCAGTTTTTGCACATGTCAACGAAGTTACTAGATTCCTTTAAAGCACGTTGAACAGAATATTCACGAACTCTAATAAGCTAATGAAGTATCCCTAAAGTTAATTACCTCAATTCAGATGAAAGGGAAGGTTATATAAAGTTAAAGGCAATGTATAGCTTTCAATCCGGTTACAACGGATTATTCGCAAATTAATGAACAAGACCACTTTCTCCCCTTTCATTTCCTCAAATATACCTGCACTTCTGAGCTAGACGAGGTCTTCATAATCGGAGACGTAACTCAAAACATTAATCGATAATTTCTCTATTGATTCTGCCTCGAATTGAATTGAAATTGGAAACTACAAACGCATAGGCATGTTGGTGGTACACACAATAGGCAGGTATTGGATGGATAGATCCTTTTGATTTTCCTTGACGTTTCCTGACTTTTAACTAGCCCTGTCGCCATCCATGATTAAAAAAAAGAAAAGGAAGGAGCTTAGCGGTTCCCCACCCTTTTTCTTCACTTTCATCTACCCTTTTCTCCATCGTTTAAAGTTTCGTATAGCCTGTTTGTGCCCCAAACATGCAAACGCTTAAACCAATTAATCCCAGTATATCGGATTAATGTCGTCTCAAAGCAACAACACGCATCACCGATCGCTTTTGGTCAACCAGGTATAGCCTAGCTCATTTGTTAGAGCTAAACACTCTGATAAAAGAACAACTGACAATTGGTTCCGAAAGTCTTTTATTCGGCGTCTTTACTGGCGCCTTTTGCAAACGCGCTTTTCTCTTCGGTGATCGATACACTTTCAATGACAGCGTCTTTTCTATTATTCCCACCTTTCCACCTCCTCCTCCCCCTTGATAGAGATTAAAACTCTCTTCATTAACTTGATACACTTTTCATGCTGACTATATTTTGGATTCAATGTGTGCAAGATAAGCGTCAAACAGTGTAAACTTTCTCTTCATTAAGTTTAATGAGCTGTTTTTAATTGAATTAACTTAAACATTTAAGAAAGGTGGAATGCTAAAGTGTTATTATCGGAAGTTTAATGTGAACTGTTACAATCAATAACGCAAAATAACTAGATGGCATTTCACTGGTAATTTTCCCTTGCATACACTTTTAATAATGTCACACACAATCACGACATAAACACAAACAAACAAACAAACAAACAAACAAACAAACAAACAAACAAACAAACAAACAAACAAACATTTTAACACACATATTCACACACACACACACACACACACACTCCCACACACACAATATTCATTGTTTTTCATGTTTTATTCCTCCAAATTACTATTTGAAAGTAGAAGTTTAATTCAAATAGTCGTCAAGTAGGCCTATGCATACATATTGATGCATTTTAAAAATCATTGATGTTGTATGTAAAGTTATTGTACAATTCCGTCTGAACATAGAATAAATGATACACACCCACACATGCAGAACACAATCCCGAATAAGTGCATGGTGTGTACAAACCGCTGCCGCCTACTTCTTCATACTTCTAAATCAACTCAGCGGTATATCTTTAAATGTGACGATAAAGTCGTTATAATTATATTATTAATTGTATTTTATTTGCTATCGCGACTGAAACATAATGACACATGATCATAATACCAATGCCTCTGGAATGCTATATGATATCGTTGATGCACCGGCGATCCCGCATAATTACGAGACATAATAAGACTGCATGGGTCATAAATAAACCAGTCTCCAAAATATGATATTGCTTGTTATTTACGACACCACAATATTATGTGAAGTAAAATACTGAAGAACCTAACAATCAACCTGGTGAGTAAGCATATTCAATTATACCATCTTAGCAAGGCCAACTTTACAATAAAATATATATACAGGACGAGGTAAACAATATATAAACATGTTATTATATTTATATAGTTGTCATTAACAATGAACAAATTCCAACTGGAGGATATATACAACCAAATACATTATTTAGCAACGAAACACATGTTTCGGCTCTATGTAAATATTACAATGAGTCACTTGCTATTGTGTTCCCTGAGTGCGTAGCATACCTTATTATCCTCAAGATCAGCGGCGTCCGTAGCGTGGTCGGAATGCGGAGGTAGGGCGGGCGGGGGAGTGCACGTGTATTATTGGGCGGCATTCCCTTATTGTATTTCTTTACTTTTCATATATTTCCGACTAATGTTTTTTTTGGGGTCAATTGTTTGTTTGTGTGTGTGTGTGTGTGTGTGTGTTTTTTTTTTTTTTTGGGGGGGGGGGGGGGCACGTGAACCCCGTGCCCCCCCCCCCCCTCCGTAGCTACGCCACTGCTAAAGGTGACTCAGCTCACCTGTGGCTTGTTTAGAATACCAAGTTCTATATCACTGAACAAAGATTTTTAGGATAAAATATAGTATGTACAGCGTTAACAAAGAAAGTTCGTTCACGTGGTTGGATCAAACAGGTTCGCTATTATTGTGATAAAATGTAAATACAAATCAATAGCGAATATTTAATAATAATATCGAACGTTGGCTTAATGTTTGGGTTGGAACTGTCACATAGTACTTTGCTTCAAATGGGTACACACTACACAGTACAAACAAAAATAAAGAAAAGCCACATTAGACAGAAGTAATTTACAAACGTGTTATTACTGAGGGAAGTCAATGATTGTAAATTGCTGCCAATAGTATGTAACTTTGACAATGATGTGTATAATTATCATGTTTATATGTATTATTTGTTTCTTTAAATAAAAACCCTTTTTTATATTTGTATTTTTTTTCGTAAATGAACTTCGAAAAAAAACAAAAACATAATTAGGAAAATAAGCTAAGACTCGTTTGTGGGAATTTAATATTCGTTTACAATTTTGAGTGAATGCAACCATCCCAGAAGAAAAATTGCCGTCGTACCACTGACCTCTATCAGTGCGTCGTACCAATGATTGTCTGATCGAATGGCGGGTGAAGTATATGCCATCGATATCGATGTGTATGATGCATACGGGAAGCTTCCCCGCTGTGCCATAGGACAACGTAAGACAGGAAGCCGAAAATTGTGTTTAGAAACATTCAACACGTTAATAGTCTGTTAAGAAATGCGATTAATTAATCGAATCCGCCCTAGCTTTCTGCCTGCTTTTCAATACTCAAGCCTTGGCTTTACCTTGCCGCTATGGTCAAACAAATGGATTATAGGACCTCAGTTTGTGGTGATCGAGTGAATGGTCTTTTTAAAGGATCGATCGTCCCTCTGTGGCGGGGATAAGGCCTAAAAGCAGAGAAGCCTTTGTTGTCCGCCGCTCGCCTTGTGAGGGCTGCATTCATAGATAGAGTCAGATTCAGAGCTGCTGTAGAGAGGAGCGCCGATTATTCCGTCGCTCCGAGATGTGAAGGAAAATAAGTTAATGCATATAATGTACAATGTGCGCACTCAATGCGCATCCGCGGAATTCTATGCTCCGCACCGCTAATGCACCCGCGGTAGCGATGATTTATGAATGAACCCCTCACGGCGAGTTCAGACGATCGCTAGCGATCGAACAGTCAACACACGAGGACACTTCAGGAGCGTTATCATTCAAGAGATGTGTGTGTGTGTGTGTGTGAGATAACGCATTCCAGGGCGACTCATCATTTCATTGTAGTCCTCGCTTTATAGAAAGCCGCCAACTTTGAGAACATAATATATTTGTGTTTTTACCCGACGCGGTTTCGATATAGAATGTAACATTTTCTTTCCTGGTTCGGAGGAGAGCGGATGACTGGAACTTGGAAGGAAGATAGCTAGCTGGTATCAGTTGGTAGAGGATATTGGTGAGACGAGCGGAGGTCTGTTGGTCGAGTGGTTCAGTGGTCCGGCGACACAGAAAGATCAGGATTCGGATATCAAATTCTTTCAGCGGTTATAATAGCTGTTTGTTGTGGCCAGGATGTCCAAACTGTGATATTGTCAGATGTACTAGAATATCGCGACCATTCGCTACAAAGTTTCACTTCTTTGTTCGAATTTCGAATTTCACGAATTTGTGGTTTTTAACCAGAACGGCGCCAACATTTAGATAAAAAGGCTATTAGCGTTCGTGTCTACATCGCACAATACTAATTTCACGCGATTCGCGCGCAACAACAAATCACAATATCTTTTTAAAAAATATATTTGTGTTTGTGAATGTTAGAATTCTGAGCTTCACCATACTCTCATTGTTCGCGTGCATGCGGTGGAAGCAATCACATTTAACCTCAATAAGATCATCGTCTAACCTTAACCGAGGAGTTATATTTTCTTTATCGTCAATGAAGACATTTTTGCTATAAATACAATAATAAGAAGAAAGGAACAAGGTACCAAGTTCCTCCAGACGGTGCTGAAGCGGTATTTCTCACTCCCACCTGCCACCTCGGATGGGCCTGGCCTAGTTTCTATCCCCTCTCCTGTACCCAGGGCTCTTGACTAGCAGTACCACTACCAGGACCAGATGCTCCTGGATTCCCTTCATTGTCCAGCGATCTTCGGGGATAACTTCCTCCCGTAAATCATTCAGTGCCTTCAATTCCATCGAGAGAGCGGAGCATCAAGAATCAACCTTTCCTTTTTTGTAATTTTCTTCGTTTTTTTTTTTACCTTGTGAATACACTCCGCCATCATGTTGCTGTGGACTTATCTTATCCTGGTTCTTACCGTATGTGCGGACCTCTGCTTTGCAAAGTAAGTAATCAAGTTTCAAGTTCAAAGTTGATCTAAGTATTATCCATCTGTAGCTTTCTAATTCTAAAGAGGCATATGTTATATCATGTGTTCATTCGTTGTTTGTATACATGTGAATGGTGTCAGTTACTTGTCTGTTTGCTTAATAATAAATTCATTTAATTTCTTTTTTTACCCACCTTTGTTTAATAATGTACACAAGTGTAATTTATTAAGAATAAACGAAGTCTGAACACCGAGTAGCAAAAGTATTAGGATAACTCCCGAATATTGCTCAATCCTAGTATATATCGGAACTACTGTATAGCAATTGAAAAGTTTTGTTTCTATTACATGCTAATGCAAAATTATATTGAAAACTGCTAACCAAACATCAGTCATATAAAATATCTTAATAAAACTTAAACTTAGAAGACTTAGAAGACTTAATACTGTATTGCACGCTGAAACATGTGCTTTTACATGTTCTATAAGTAAACGTTTTTAGCCATCCAAAATGTACAGTTTATACCAATTAAATAACAAGCTAATAACAAGCTCTTTTGAGTGTATTACATTTACAATAAAGTAACAGAATTGTGTATTCATGCAATATGCGATGGTTTAATATTACATGCACAACCTTGTGATGAATATTTACAGCGGCTTGTTGGTCGCGATAATATACGGTAACATAACAAATACAACAGAGTTATTTCTGTTACCCGTAGTTGTGGTTAGTAAAATAGTAATTCCATTCTAAAACTGTACTAAACCTTGCTTGTAGACATACTCGTCGATACAATAGTTACAATAGATGTAATATTTATATTTTCAGGAGTCAAAATCACTTGTAATTTTCTTCAGTTCTCCGCACAATTTTACACACATCGTAACCTCTTGTCCCCATTCGGGTTTGTTATAATGAATGTTTTGTGTCACCACATATTGAATTACCCTCGCCCTCAAAGTTTTCACCTCCGCATACCGAGGAACAGTACTCTCGCCTCCATGATCACCATCTCGCTCAGACGAAACGAAAAGCCAATTGGATATAATCTATTCTTCGCACACTTTATAGAAAACATGGCTAAAAATGCGTCATATATGGGGCAGTTCGGCGTGAAATATTAAACTGATTTGGGAGGTAAAATGTGTGAGGAAATAAATCCCTAACATGCCAAAAATAGATATTTTGGCACGAGAAGTGTGGACCAGGAAGGGGGAAGATAATAGGGTGTTAGATTTAACACCTCAATTAAGCAGGATGAACATTACACTTACAGATAATCATATTAAAATAGATACTATAGTCTAGATAGCACGAAACAGGTAATAATGAGCTGCGAGGTGTGAGATACTGAGGTGATGATTGGACATTTTATTTTTAGTACGACGTTCGAGTTCATGTTGATCTACGACCAATAAAATGTTCTTATCTCCTATATGTATATTGGGTCAAGGGGTTAATTGCATCGTGAATTGAACTTGCGAGTTGTGACTTCCGAACTTCCGTGTAGACACGTAGTAAAGTCTCACAAGCCTATACCAAACATGAGCTCGTATTATATACCGTATACTAATAATATGATATGGGCCCCGTTGCAGAAAGAGATACAATCGATTGTAAGTTACAATTAGTTGTAAGTCAGATCATGTGGTTTAAATGCGCAAATCTGATTGGTTGAAACGCGCAAATTTTCTGACTCACAATTAATTGTAAATTAAAATCAATTGTATCTCTTTCTGCAACGGGGCCTTGGTAATAATATAGTTCATACGAATGATATAATATAATATCTAAGCGCTTTTACACTATCATATACCATAATGATTTATATACTTATATATCTTCACAAAATATATGTTGTAAATTCATGATTCGTAACTATTAAATCATCAGACTCTAAGAGGCCTATCTACTCTTGAAGAGTCATAGATCTGCATTTGCACCCAGAAACTGTTTTTTTTATTCATGTTATTCAGAAACGTCTCAAACTCTCAATCATCAATGAGCTACGTTACAGGTGCATTTAAAAACACGGCAAAATACTTGTCATCGTGCGTGTAAATGAAGCTTATACGACTTCACAACACAATAGTCATTAATCCACCTCTCAAAAAGTAATTAGTGTTAATGATGTCATTCGGGTAATTAGTCCTTAATCCTAGAGTCGGGCAAAGGCGCCCCGGCATTACCAATATTGTTATATATACGTGCGACGGTTTAAAGAAGCGTTTGGGGTCTTGAATCGTTTCTAAATTATAGCCCCGTAATTTTACAGAAAATTAAATTTTGTGAAAATACAAAAATTTAAAATGGAATAGATAAGAACGTTGGAAAGTAATCATAGCTACTCAAATATAAAGAAGATATCATCAGCACGATCAGTCAACCTGTGTAGTGACCATTTACGGGAAACGAGAACAGTAGCTAAGTAAAGTAGATCCTTTGCATGGGATCGTCCTTTGGTGGTCACTATTTGCTGGTTGGTTGCTATTGATAGACAGGTGGTTACTGAGACAAATTTGATTATATTTCATAAAACATTATTTATAATTAAATATATATATATTATTCATGTATGTTGATGAGGTTGAACATTTCCGAATGGGTATCGAAACGGCCAAACGTGCCTGCTGGCGGTATACTGTATGCGAACCTTATTCACAATGGCATAGCTTACGTAACAATTTAATTACTTTCAACACCATTATAATAGCTGACGCATTGTCAGCTATTTGTAGCTTGGTGGAATAGCGACACCATTATTCTCTGGTAATGATTTCAACATAACAAGCAGGGTTGTTGTTCACATCAACAATAACGGTAATTAGTGATTTTTATAGATTCATATTTCAATTAGTGATTATAGATATTTTCCTGTGTTGTGAATAAGATTAATGTGTCAGAGACGCGCTGGGATCGAGTGTGACGAACTGTTGAATGTTTGACAACGAAAAAACAAGTAAATGACAAATAAGAATAATAAATTGTGTCTTGTCCATGCATTCAAGTGCATTGAACACGGTGAAGTAGTTTTCTGTTGGTGCGATGTCAGGTTATTTCTCAAAATTGTTTGCACTGTGTTTTGAATACAATAAATCTGTATATAAGGGAGATCTCGTACTGGTTATCGTCTGGCAGAATACGATTTGACGTTTACACCATGTGTGAAACCATGGTAACATTTTAGCCTCAAGGCTCAAACCTTCAATTTGCAGGATAATCGCGAGTCGCTAAGTCGCCTGGCGCTAAAATGGCGGTTTAAATAGCGCGGAATTCCAGGCATATAATATTCATAATCATGTCAAGATTAGCGTGCACGATGAAGAGTAAATCTCAGTCGCAAGGTGAATTATCTTGGTGGCTTTTTTCTCCTGTTTTCTATGCAGTTTAGTTCAGTTTATTTTCATTTCCAACATAAATCTCCAATATATAACATTGTACAAAACAAACATAATCCGCAAAATTAAAACTATAGGCTATAGCTAAGCAAGAAGAAAACTAAGATCATACAGTAAATAATGTGGACATGGAGAGATCAATGCACTATTTAGCAATGCTTGTACAACATTGATGTACATCAGGAATGATAACAGGCTTTTTACTTAGTCATTTGTAATTTTGTATTCATTTCGAGCATGGTGGAGTTATAACTATTAGTTTGTAATGTAATTGTGCAGGTTTTGGTTACTAAAATTAATTATGTCTAAAACTGTACTCTGTTTACCAAACCTCAACTATCCCTTTAACTTCGACTGAATGTATTGTGGTCAATAGCACAGCGGACGGTCACTGGTGGTCATATTTTATTTATTTCAAACACGAACCCAATCTAGAAATAGTGATTTAACGTTAAATAATATATTGGTCTTACCTTGGGTACAATAATTAATTCACTTTTATCGATCGAGGGTGGGATATTTGTGATAGCAATTAGTAGCACGAAGTATTATTACATTGTCCTTGCAGTCCGGTTGGGTGGCAATTAACAGTCTTTCCGACGTAAATACAAACCTGTAGCTTTTTAACAATGTGCCCCTTGCTCAAACATTTAAGCAACTGCCGATTGCAATAGATGTTACGTTATTCATACTTTGCAAGCATAATCTGTTATGTAATGAACTCATATAGTTTGACGTACAATGATTTGCTCATGATTGTATACCATTAGACTGGATATATTTTGCCCCTTAGAACTGCAGGGTCACGTCTCTATAAGCGCCTACCATGTGTGTGTGGGGAATAACTTTTGCGGGGTCATTTCAATAATTTGCGATACTGATATTATTTCAACGATAGTATTTCACGAAAAGTCCATACTGCAGAGTCACCTTTGTGAAATGTAGGTCGCCAACTGGTGAACGCGCTGCTAAGCTAAGAATTAGGGACCTAAGAGCCTGAACTCGATATACACTTTTGGAGGTTTGTCACTAAATAACAACTGGCACAAACTGTACGTAGTAATTTTGTATGAACGTTTAATCGCTATTTTCATATTCTCGAGTACGCCTTGTGTTATGACCCAACAGAACGTCATCATATAGAATTGTGAGAGCCAAATAGACGTTAGCACTGTGCAAAATATATATTACCATGATTTTGCTAACGACCTTCTGTCTGCAATCGGACATGTTTAGGCAAATGATGATGATGATGATGATGATCACATTTCTATTATTAAGCACATCGTAATAACAATACAGCTTCCTGGTAATACTATGTCTACGTTGTGACGCATATGTTGGGACACATCCAACTTTGTCAGCCTGCATGATAAGAGCCAAATATACATTAACACTGTATAACACATTTACGACCTTCTAGCAGCAAACAGACAGGTCAGGCAAGCAAGCAAGCATATGGCTGGCAGTTGTTGCGTCCCAGTCATTGTTTGGTCGGCCAGACTCACCGTGCTCACCATTCACCTGTCCACGCCTTCCGTGTCGGGTTCTCGGCGCAGCGTCACCGAGATCCGATCGTCCCGACGACAGACTAACAGCTAGCCTAGCTCACAGTCGCTTATATCTCATGTCATTAATTCTAATGAAGGTTGAAATCATCAACAATACGTCTCAGCTATATATGGATTAAATTATAGATTGAGCTGATTGTGTTGCCGGAACCCCCCCCCCCCCCCCCCCCTAAAGTTATCAAATATTGCTCGTTTGCAAAATCATTTTGCGCATTTATATGGCAGTATGGAGAGAAATTATTTTCACAAATAAGGTCAAACAGTGTTATATAAGGCCCCCCACCTTTAACTTGAGAGTTACTGGCGTTTACAAAAAGAAGAATAGTTCTGAAAGGAAACTAACTTGGTATGTGTGTGATACATTTCGCTGTACTTCTTGAAAGTAACATCTGTTTTGCAATAATAAAAAAAATAAAATAACGCGCCCACCAAGCAGCTTAAGTCATTGCCAAACGGAGATTAACAGGCTTTCTTTATAATTCTTTTACGTTTTCCTTTATTTTATTGCCAATCGCACTCTCAAAATGGCAGTGACGCCTGGCAAAATTTAATTTTTACAAGCCTGGCAAACTGTTGCACTTTAAAGTACATGTAGACAGTGCACACTAAACAATTATTCCCCTATGAGACAACATTCTTTGTTCAACAGTGGCTAAAGGAGATAAGCTCCCCCTATAGATCCAAGAAGAGTAAATATGACGATCTGTGTCGGGTAAATACCTACTTAACACGCTTTTCTCATTTCGTTCAAGAACCGTGTATATGTACTTTTATAGTCTACTATATGTCTATAGAACTGAAAACATGTTATATTTGGCGTGTAATTCATGAAAGCAGTTATTGAAACCACCATATGGCAAATAATCAAATTCGACATAGTCGTGTGTGTGTTCTGGATTAAACCTATGCATAGACAGACGTTAAGTCTGTGATCATAGGGATTTGGTCAAGATCTCGATGGGACTATTTTGAAGGTAGCGGTCACGAAATCGAAGCAAAGACAACATTACAACCATAATAGTGTCCACGATCTAAACAAGATTTCTTCCAAAGTTCGGTCATTACGGTCAAGATGTGCGTCTAATTTCGTTCAACCGCCATTCTGAAGTGGCGTCCACGTTATAAGCAAACTCACTACCACGTGACTTCAGAATGGGCGCCTCAGGCGCATTTAATACTGTATAGACACTGCGAACTTATGACAACAATGTTGTACGTTAAAAAATAAGTGTCTCTAGCATGACCTCTGTTTCTTAGAGCCTGTATGCCATACTACGTCTATAGACTATAATAAGCATGCATGGTAGCCTGGAGATGCGATAGTCTAATTCTTAGCTTCTACTATAGTTCTAGGGTTACACAAGGACCCGGCGTGACCTCATCAACATAATCCCGAGTGTCAGTTACATTATACGAGGCTGAATGCGAATGACATTCAACGATAGCAATCCGTTATCGGGAGGGATGCAAATTAAAGTCTCGCCGGATCTTTGGGTCGGATCAGGACGGTGTGTTAGGTCTTACTCTATCCATGCTCTTAGGATGAAACTATCGTGGATGAGTCCCGTTCTTCCTTAATCATTTGGGAGCATCACGCGTGTTGATGGTTTTACGTCATCCCTTTTCGTCAAGTTTCAAATGCCCCTGGATCACTCGTTTCCGTCAAACCATGCATCACAAACAGGCGGACGTCCGAACTGTTCTCTTGAATTCAAATGTGAACCATGTGAAATAGTCGCTGTGACATAATATTAAAAGTCTTGAACATTGTTAAATCACTCTTTTATAATAAACACATTGTTTTTAGGAATGACACACAATAAATTACCTTGAATACTGTACGAAATAATTATCATTGATTCGAATGTGCACGATTGTGTTGTTTGACTTTAATAGATACTTTGGATCTCGATCGGAAACATTAACATACACAATTTTAAATGTTTTGACGCCACTTTAATACGAGTTATTACACACAAAGACTATAACTCTGTTTTCGGACAGCAATAGCTTGATATGACTCTTTCTCCATAAACTCTCAGTCAAACACACACACATACACGCACGTACGTATGATACATACCAACATATATTGATATCTGATTGTAAATATATTGTATATAATATGGTATATTATATTAAGCTGCAAATCAGATTAGTGACATTGGTGCGAATCGCGGTCAAGGCCCCTACAAAACGGCGCACATAACCAACAGTCATAGCACATCACACCGAGGACCCTATACACTACACCTTGTATACAGGCAACACTCACACTTTCACCAGTGCTCAAGTCATCGCCATCACAGTCATACTCAAGACTCGACGGGTGTAATTTAAGAGGTGCACCTGATGCTAGTCGTGGTTAAAGATGACATTGACACCCATAACGCACTTAAAGGTGCTAAGGCGGTTACAGACAGTGTTATACAACTTTAAAGAGTGTCACATGTAGGACATTGATGGAGTCATGGCACAAGACTTACATGTAAATCTATAGAGCTACCAATCGATGTTATTTGCAAGGTAGATTTCTTTTCTTCAATTTTTGATGCATTAAAATAATTGCAGCTGTATCATGAGCAAGGTATAGATGGCATTATAACAAACAAGGGAAATTCCAAAGTAAAATATTAGGCCATATCTAAACTTATCCTTATCTACTATGATAATTATGAGTGTTTTGAACAAAGCTGCGTTTTTATTTGTCTAATTTGTATAAAAAGATATGCGTGTTGCATACATTTACGTCGTGGGCGGTTTAAGTTTAATGACATTATACACACAAAGTTTACACTTCGGAGCTAAATATATATAGCGCCCGCCCATGTAAAAGTCAAACACAAACAAAGAGAGACACAAAATAATTTACCAGCGTATATTAACTCTTAACCTATGTATACAAGTCATGTCAACACAGGAATAGCCACTGTTAAAGTTTGAATCTATATGTACACGGGTAAACATAATGAACCACCACTGTCGTCTACACACTAGTCAACATTCTTTCTTGATGGCCTGTTCCCACTGCACAGTTTCTCCTTCCGTTTCCTATCCGACCAAAATGTGGCGAAAAACGTCAGTATATCTAGCAAATTTTGAAGTTCCATGACATTTCGTTTCACGCGAACCGGAGCTGAATTAAAAATATCCTACTATAGTCCATTCCGAACTTGGTCCGCATCATTTTGGTTTCCTGCTAGTACCTTCCGTATGTGAAACAGATTGGAAACGGAGGGACAAATGGTGCAGTGGGAGTCGGCCTTTACTCTTAACCACCCAAGAGTTCACGTGTAGGTGGCGAATAAACGTGACCTTAACAAAGCAAGGACGTGTTTTTTCTTTCTTTGCTAGCTGATTATAAAGAGCAAAACATTTGTTCACCTCTCATATTATATACATGTATATTTCAAGTTGGCAGATGCGAAGAAAAGAAACGTATCAGATATTATACCGAGTACATTATGCTATTTGTTATGAAATTTTGCTGCTGAGCGCAAATATGCTTTTCCGATCATACTATCTTGACACTAACACTGATAACATTCCGCAAATACTACTAATGATAATGAAATGTATAACACAAAAAGTTTGTGTGTTTTGAATACATAATCATCAGCAAGTATTGTTCATCTGTCATGTTCAAGAAGGGATGGACCAGCGTTTGAACTCTGATGTCAACTGTGTATTTCTTTTTTATTGGCTTATATTTATAATGGTTTAATGTTTACACATTCTAGAACTGTAGGTAATATATAAAATATGTACAGTGAATGTGTTTAATATAATGCAAACACCGCAACAGTGCCGTGGTATATTTATAATTCAACGTGCCCGCTTTAACCATAACCTTGTATATTAATGCTTCATCGTATAGTGCGTAAAGTACATGGCAAAATTAGCTGCAGTAATTGAAGTGATTAGCGCGTTGATTGATACGATTTAAATGCGGTGGAGATTGGACATGACTGACTGAGGCCAGTGTGACCGAGCTGGCCTTGGTAGCCAGCCGTAATGTTGTACCATGGATATCTGAAGTGGGATGATGTATGTAATAATGTGTTGATGTCAATAACTATAGACTTGGAGGAGGCTACGATGACCGACTGTATAGAAGTGTCACCCTTTAAAACGATTCGTCACCATGTGGAATAATGTGCCTCAAGCACTGGTCCCCCTTATACCCCTAAATTAAACCCCTTTTTACAATACTAAATGCCATGTGCAATATAATTACATCCTATTTGAGCCACAACAATAATATATTTTTCAATAATATGAATGAAATGTCATATGGTTTGATCTACAATATACCAAAACAATGAGCCGAAAGAACTCCTTTTTTAGAAGGATAATCAAAATCTTGTGAATATGGACACGCACAGACTATGATGGACCTCGGAGTGCAGTGATGATAAAGTGTGATTATTCTCAAATTACTGAGAATATACACCCGTCGTTGTGTGCATTTGAACACTCTACTAAATCGAATGTATGTTTACAAAATAGAGACATTATTGTGCATGATACAGCCAAGAAGGCTACATGCATGTAGCCCGTCGTCTCCTAGAATTTACATGTATGTGATTTCCATTGCATTCCACGTCCCAATAAGCGATATTGGTTAATGTAAATTAATACAATTTAATTATAGACTAGCGATCACGATAGCACACTAATCTAGCACTAAACATAACACACCACGTGCATTATAGTTATAGCATGGCAGTAGGAGTTATGGTTATATTAGCACGGACATATTATTCGATTATGTATGTAGGTTCAGAGGCCGATAAAACGTTTCCATCAGACACAGACACCACAAGAGCTCCTGGAAGAATTCCATAACCCCGTTCGGGACCGTTAACTGCTCGCCGTGACCGAGGGCTCCATCGCGGTTGCGTCGACCCCGATTTCACCTCATCTCCCCTCTTTTAGAAGCCCATGCATCGTCTCACTAACTCACCACCCCACCCTCAGTCATGTTCCAAATGCACGATAGTTTTGTTGTGTATACAACGAAATAACAATAGATTTAAAATAATGATGTATCGTATTTGGAGAGCATTTTGGTGCAAAGATCACCCCGAGTGTCTACATAGTGGGCACGGTGTGTACCTATTACAATGTAAGATTGATGTCTTTACTTATTATCCTTTTAACGTTTCTCGCCATATGAGAAACTCACTTGTATTTTTAACATGTGTAACAAATTGTCCACTTATAGTGTGATGACCGAGAGTATTTGAAGGGTCAATCTTCATATCGGTCAAGATGAAAGGATAATAATACTCTATCGCAGATCCGAATATATATTATGAGGTGCATTTCAAAGTTTTACAAATGAGATATGATAACTAAAAGGACAAGATAAGTCAAGGGCTCAGAGAATTGACGGCTGAAATTGATTGAATATGATTATTGAAAAAGGCGTAAAAGGATTGTGAAAGTTATTGAAAATGAGTATATAAAGCAATAAGAACTGAAATACACTGGAAGATTGGAAAGGTTGACTAGGTAAATCCACACAGTCATAGGTGAAAATGTCGATGTAGTTGTCTTTGGCGACCTTAGGATGTTAGGTATATTCATCATAATTATTTGGTGATTTTTGTCGGTGTGCGTTCGAATATGATGGCTAGTCGTATGATTTATCTGCGCAAGTGCATGGCACCACAGAAATAAATGTGAACTCAATATCGAAATATATACGTTTATCTCTCCTGGCTTGTATATTTATAGTCTCTAGATATATTTCCTGTTTTTAGCATAAATAATAGCAGGTCTTACCATAGAGCCTTTGAGGTAATACCAGCTCCGTGGCCTTACCGTGTACATGTAACTATTCATCGTTCGAGGTTGCCTCGATCTGCAGCGCTGGTGTGGTTTGTTGGTAATTCTCCCGGACCATTACGTCTCAAATGGTGTGGAACGAATAGAATTGAAAGAACTTTTTATCATCTGTTACAATTTTAGACCCGTTTTAAGCCAAATAAAATCACTTCATTTCAATACAAAGACCATTTTGAACCGGGGATAACATATGTGCGATAGGTGCACAAAACAGGTATAAAATGGGAGATTCGTTTGTTCTTGGTTTTTGAAAGCCCCATGATAGTCGTATAATAAGTCACGATACAATTCAAGCGTATAGGTCAAAGGATTTCAGGAAAATGGCAATTAGATTGTTTGGATTGTGTTCTTGTAGTTATAAATATGATTTAAAGAGTCGTATATATCGATATGAAAAGTGACTTTGTGGATAAATATTAAGGAACGACCATTCCAAACAATTATACAAATGTTGTGTCGTATAATAATTCGTATATAATTATCATTGATTAACACTCTGACAACGTGAGTAAATATAATGAACTGGTATAAGTAGCGTTTTATAGAAGGGTTTGATATTATAAAGATTGAACATCATGCTGAAACCTTAATTATACGCAAGTAATTAAAATAAATAAATAAAGACACTGGCACATTGAACCTCTCGTTCTATTTGAATATTGTAATAGGGCATGTACAGTTTGATAGGTGAGCCAGAAATTTAAAATGGCTGAATATATAGGCGAGGGAAGATCAAAGAAGGCAGCAAATAAACAATTAAAATGAAATCATATGAGCATTACAATCAATTAATATTGACACGTTTTCCTATTTCATTTGAAGATGAAAGCAGTTCAGTTTCAATGTGGAATAAAAAATAAATTTAAAAAAGTGGCTGAAAGGCGAGAGAAGATCAAAGGATGGAGGTATGAAAAACACAATCAAAGAGGGTAGCAATGCGGAAAAGTCAGACCAAGTTCAGCCCAATGTCTCTCCCTATCGTCACGCCTTTGGGTGCATTATAGTCTCCTTTAATACATACTCTTGGCCTAGCTACCCCACCTTTACTTGTTAATTATTCCAATGGGTATGTTCATTCTGCAAACAATTGATTATTTGTATCAAATTATTTAAGTTTTTCATCGTCACGCCTCTATGTGCAATAGTCTTGTTACTATGCTTGTAGACTACCCACCATTTAGTTGAATCAATATGCCCATTCTGTAAACAACAAATTGTACAAAGATTTTAAAAGTTTGTTTAATTTGTTTACATTTTAGTTATTTAGTAATCATGTACAATTGTCATTAATTTTGACAATAACATCAAATAGATTCAAATCAATCGAAGGTTATACAAAATGGTGCATTATAAAAAACATTGGGTAATTTCTGTATTTGGATGTAGCTAGGAATTTATGACGTTTACACATTCGCTAATTGTATAGACTTCATAAAACGTATTCCACCTTTCAATAATTTTACCTGACAAAACTGAATTTAAGATATACAATCACGCATTTAGGAGAAGAGTTTTAATATCAGAATATTTCAACCAATTTAGATCACCTCTTAAAGAAATCGAACATAAGTACTATGAATAATTTTTTTAAAGACCCTGGCTGTTAAATATTTTTAATAGTAATTATCATTTTTATGGACACTGTAAATAGCAGCTTCTGCCTTAAAATATTCTACCAGCCTTTAGCAAGGCTAGGAAAGAGAATAATGTTTTGTTTCTCACACGATTCGTGTTGTTATAAGCAAGATCTGGTGTGAACAAGAGCCAATAGTATTGATAATTGTGGTTTTATTATACTCATTCTAGACGTTCGTTTAAACATTATCTTCATTCCCCCAAAACATCTCGTGGGCGATGTTTTTGTTGTTGTTTTCCAATAAAAAATCTTCCGAAGGAGAAAAGGGTGTGATAAATAGATGCTCTATAGTAATGTTGACTAACCGCATACACGAACGATCAGATAGCCTACGAATAACCTTCACGGAGATCAACTTCAAACGTATAAATCTAAGAGAACTTTATACCATGTTCACTTGTTTGTGAAATTTAACCAATCCCACGCTTCTGTTAGTAAACACGTTTTCTTTTTTTTCTTCTTTTTTTTTCTTTTTTTTCTTTAGGAGACAAGGGTGATTGAAAACTGATTTGTTTTTCCTTTGTAATTGTACGATAGATTATTGGAATCAGCAACTGTGTGATTGTTGGCTTTGACTGTGGTTTTATCAGTTCAAAACATGTGCGATGTCTTTAAAAAAGACAGACTCTGACGAAATCACGTGTCCTGAATAGTTAATCAAAACGATGACACTTGTTATTAATAACAAGCAGACTGTAGCCGAGGCGTCGAGACGGGGTGGAGGAGTGGGTTAGGGTGTGACAAAACCATTGCATTTATGCGCTAGCCTTAATCCACTCCTTTTGTTTAAGATAGGACGGGTGATATTCTGGCAAAATACATCAATAATTACCCCCGCTTAAATTGTATATGCTCGTTCACCCTCAGTCACAAGTTCAAATTGTTTGCAGAAATTGTTCATGTTGTTTCGTGCAGGTCACGTGACTTGCCAAATAGTTGTGTCATCCAGCACCCCTCTTCCATTTCCCCTTCATATATATCACATCGACATCGAGTCGGGTTTGCATGAGCAAGAGGGTACTAGTAGTATAATACCTCCTTGGCATGAGCGAGACACGATTGCATTGCCCGAAATGGATACCCTTCGAGTGCTAATTAAAGCCAACGACACCTTCCGATTGGCTCGTATATAGTTTGTGGTTTTTACACATAATTGTGTTATAAATGCCAGCGACAGGTTATTATTGGCAGCGAACGGAAACTTTTGCTTATTCGTATGCAATAAACGATTGACGTCGAGGGGAAGTATTTCATAAATGCATACTGTATACGACTTCACTTTCCCTGCAAATTTGGTCTTTCAGATGTTCAGCTTTGTTTATTCCTTCATAAAAACTAGTTAATGTTATTGCTTACGTCTCCTTTTATAATTATCAAGATGTTATTGCTTAAGAATTCTGACAAATTAATTACTTTACAAACGTGTAGAGTTTACGCTAGTTCTGCTGTAGCTTATAAATATATGCAACCCAACTACGTTGGTGCCAGGAGAGAACAACGTAATCTTCTCTCGTCTATCCAGAGACTTTGCCTGACGCTATCTGACGTCTGCATTTTAGTCACAAGAATGTTAGAAGACAGTCATGTTAGAGAAAGTGTCGCGATCGCGGAGACATGTTTATTGGGAAATTGTGAAATCGTTTCGGAGATGGGGGAACTAATGCCGCAGTCTTTTGGCCCTAGGTCTCTAAAACTGTAAAAGTTTCACCGGACAAAGGAATAGAATAATCGACCTATTGGCTACCCGTCATTGGTCCGTCACATACTGTCAAACATGGACAATAATAGTCTTATCAGGAGACAGGGCCCGTCAAATATTTGGGTGGACATCTTCTATGCCGTCTTAAAAGGATTACGCCGATGGTAATTACCGCCTAAATGGCAACAAAGGCCGCCATTTACAGATGACAATGCCGGTAATTCACTCGAATTATATCGAACTAGGACTAAATTCATCAATATATACTTTTTTTCTCCATAATATAGAGTAGGTCTTAACTTAGGTTGTCCGGATAGATTGTCATGTGGTTCAAATATTTAAAAGTATAATCAACATCAATTTTCTTAGTAGGTCCATAACGTGTTATTCAATAGCATTTAATCATCTTCTCAACGCTACTACCTCAATTCCACAACCGTTTGTTCCTGACAATAATAAATTGCTCAGACTGCAGTTAGTTCTCAGGCGAAGCGACAATAATTTCCCTTCCGTTTGGCTGTCAACCATCGCAAAAGAGAAAAGTCGGGTCGGCGCTACTTCGTATCGCTCTCTCTCCCCTCTTTCGTTCACCTCGTGATGGAAGTACAGCCCTCATACCTGCATCAAAATTGTCCTACAATCTGTATTGTAAGAAATACATACTAGATGATCACCTTTACAAGAATCTGTACTCTGTACACAAAATGCACTTAAGCCATCCTATACCATTATAACTTCGCAAACATGATTGATGTTTGACTTTTAAATCAACCGACCTTCATCTTTTCTCTCCCATGGACAACGGGCCTTCCACTTCCACCTCAATGCCGATGATCGGAGGGAGGGTCAAGTTATGTTAGCTGTCAAGTTACGCTGGTTCTCTGGAATTGGTGGCTCTTGCTGCTATGACTTCTCATAACTCAATAGGTGCACCTGTAAAGTGTCAGATATTGCCCAAAATGACATTTGAGACTTCAATCCTGTACCAAAATCATTGTAAGATATGTCCGAATGATGTGTGAAAGTTTCATTGAAAAAGAACACTGCTAATTTCCTGGTTAAAAAATCGAAAATATGCGTCAGCTTTTACAACGAATTACTGTTTGACGTTTATGAGGTGGCGTTCATTAACGCTCTTGAGCTGAATGATAGATATCGTCATACATTAGCATTTGAAAAAATCTAACCCTATTTTATTATTCTCTCACCATAAGCTAAACAACACAGTAGAAGAGAAACGAGGAAGCTCCAAGTAATTTTCGTGGAGTTAGACACTTACAGGCATCCCTTTGAAGGAACTACAGCGTTAGATGTCCTAATTTTCACAATTCGGCTCTCTATATGTAATTTTTACCGAAGAAAAATAATTTGACAGTAATTTCTCATAAAATCAATCAATTTTGGGGTAATTAGTAAATATCTAATTGTCCTGGGAACGCCCCTTTTAAATCACCAAAATGTGACGTCATCTAAAGAACGGACTAATGAACTAAATTCTGTAGATGACGCGTCATGACGTAAGCCAATGAATTGTCAATCACATGTCGATCACGCTGCTGATTCCGAACCCTAAATGTGAGTGGGGCGTAAACTGGCTGCTAAGTGAGATTTGGCATCAGAAAACTAGTCTTAAATCACTACTGTGTTTATTTTCATGGATTTTTTTTCGGCAGACCTATGTTTCAAGTCATCAACTATGGAATAAGTGTCAAAGTACGTTGTATTCTTTAGGTCCTTTAATAACCAATATTCATATTTAGATATGCCAGAGACAAATACAAAGACATTGCATAATAGTCTTCTTCATTTTTGTTCTGGAAGCCCCCACTTTCTTGTTGCATCTTGACCTCCACACGCACGGAAGTTCCTCATGTTCTGGTTCTCCTTGTTATATTTTAAATATATTAATCTTACGGAATTGTGTTATAATTGAGAGAACATACGTTATATCACACACAAAAGAAAACACAAACACTCACACATACACGTACGCACGGTCATGTTGTATTGCTTAATAAGTTTCGTTTCAGTTTTGTAGTTTGAGTACAGTGATCAGCTAAACAAAAGTTTGTGCCTTTCAATTTAACAGACTTTCTCGTTGCAAAAAAGATAAGTTTATAGTAATACATCCTTTTTAGTGATATCAAGAAATAACAAATATATTATTCCATTAGAGTAGGCTACTAATCAGCTAATAAAAGCTCACTTTCTGTTAGCGAACACGTGTCTCCGGTGAGAGCTATAGTTACGGAATAACGATTTTGTTGAGTAAAAGTCCTTGAAAATTTCCAAACGCTATTGTATCGAATTGTCGTGAAGGCCCCTTAATAGTCTTGCTTCTTACCTAATGGATGCTTCAGAATAACTTTGTTTGGGGCCGTTAATGGTTAAGTACTCGGAAAGGATAAGCAGAACATGTAATACAGATGCTCCATATTCTGGAGACACTTTCCAGTTCACACCAACACTTACCATCGCAATGTTCATAATGTTTCATAAGTCCTTCACTAAGTCTATGGTCAGTTATTGTGATACTATAAGCGTAGTGTAGTTAGCGATTTCAAAGTGTTTTATTCCAATGAATAACTATTTTATCCCCATGAATAACTATTTTATCCCCTTCAGCATCTAATGGGAATAAACCCAAATAAATATTTCCTTAACCCTCGACCGCATGAACAATTCATTCTGCAAATCAAATTCTGCTTAAATCCAAGCGGAAATTGTTTCCAAAGTCATCTGTCGGATTTAATAAAGGGCTCTTTTGTTTCTCTTAATTATTTTACTAAGAATATGAGATTTCATATGTGGCTCACCTTGTTTGGATAAATTAGGCGAAGCTTTGGACTGAGCCGCGCCACCATCCCAGCATTGCCATGACATGCAAAATAGGGGAAAGCTGGTATGGCGTGCATTCAGAGTCAATCAACTTTAATCTTTAATAAGGGTATCGATCTTTAGCGACATCGAACAACTTTTCCTCTTAGCCAATGAGAAGGCTAGAATTTCAGCTGCACACGATCCATAATGTAGTATATCCAATACGTATTGGACACCTCACCAGTTCTCCTCGGCGCAACATCCTGACTGATGGATCCTGTCGAGTCCCCAAGTAGAAGTACAAGTACAAGTTAAAATGACCCTTTACCTCACACCGATCGATGTGTGCAAGTGACACACATTTTCTCTTTTGATATCGATGGATCATGGATCTATATCATTCTGCGAATCTATTTGAGCTTTTATATTTGCAAGTCTCTGATTTATAAGGAATACATATATATTTCGATGCTACACTAGTAGATTTTCGTATATATTCCATGTGCTTTTCTTGCCGGAGCAGGTGTCGTGTCACCCGGTCGCTATATTCGAGGTAGATGTTTATTGACACTCGAGGCTCGCCATACGACGATCCGTTATCCGGAGAGGTAATTGATCAAGGCGTATTGCCGCGAAATGAATTGTTCCTATTTGTCACCTTCCAATTTCCCATGTTAATTATGAAAGCAACACTTTTGTCTTGTTGGTGTAGCTGCAGCTGCAGCCGTCGCCCGAAGACATTCATCTCAGCATGATGCGGGCAACTCTGCTACTGTATCGAATGTATACTTGAAGGACATACATGAAGAGAACTTTAATCATTCATGACACAGGCCAAGACATAACGGTTACTATCATATATTGGTTCCTACTTTGCGCTGCATGGTGCACTGTGGGTTTGTTATCCTGTATTTCTTGGACATCAGGTCTCATTGTTTTTTTTCTTTTTAGAATACGACAAAATCATATTATTTAATCTGCAACAGCCCGAAAGCCAACTCATACTTAGTTATTCTGCATTTTCATTGTCCCTTTTTATTTTGTAAATTTGTTTTGTTCAAATTCAATTTATATTTTTGAGTCAGATAAACATTGGTCATTATTTTCAAGGAAGCATATTCTCTGATATTTTCAACATTATGATGGAAACCTTTGACATTTGAGCAAGATTTTCCTTTCGGAGTAATCAATTGAATGATATATATTGGTTATTATATACCAAGTCTATGACAAATTAATCATATTAATTTTTTTAAAGAAAAGACGTTTCTTTATACTGGCAGAGTAAAACAAAATTGGAAAGAAAAGTGCACGCGTCCCCGTCTAAATCCCCTAAACGACTTGACTGATACAGCGCAATTTCATATTTTTCAAGATCGGAATAAAAATGATCTTTTCAATTTGCATCTTTGTAGTTTCCTTGTCGTTTTCCGAGGTTAGGATGTAAGTGAAACTGATGATATACAATGGCGCTGCCCGTGTTTGAACTTGTGATATTTAGTCTCCCGAAGATTTCGAAAGGTGACCCCATACATTTTAAACTATAGATACAAGAAAGCCAAAAAGTGACCCAATTCTTCTTGAAGCTAAGAAAATATCAATTTGGGTACTTCTTATCATGCTTATGGGATAAGTGTAGCTAGGTCCAACCAAATCTGGCTGTTGAACTCTCTCAAGAATATCAACTACCGGTGATGAGGGTCAAGCATTAAGGAACTATGTGTATGTGTGTGCTCCCGTGTGTGTGTGTGTGTGTGTGTGTGTGTGTGTGTGTGTGTGTGTGTGTGTTTGTTTGTGAATCTATTTACACTTTCGAACATTTGAGGGATTGTAAGGTATTTGAAAACGGTCTAGTTTACATATTATTCACGATGCAAACGGTCCTGCAAATGTATGACTAAATAACAACTTCTTCTGTTACATAAAAACTAAAATATGAACATTATGTTTGTACATGTGTGTGTGTGTTTGTGCGTTTGTATTTGGGTGTTACATAATAGTTTGCGGTAACACCATGTAAATGAAGAGGAACTGGTAGCCAAGGAAATGTCAGTAATTCTCTCTTGGATAGTCTTGAAAAGGACTGTGGTAGTCCTATAACGTTGTTTATGTATGTTTAGGCGGGTGTGTGTGTATGTGTTTTTGTGTTTTTATGTGTGTAAATCTGTGGGGGGTTTTTCTTCAAAAGGCAATGATCAAACAAAAGCATGTGGCGACCACTATGACCAACTATAGAACAAGATGCATATTTCCGAAGAATTGGTCCATCAAAACAGTGGCCACCGCCAGGAAATATTATATCTGTCCCGAAGTGAATCGGTGTCGGAGATCATCATCGCGTTCGCTCGGAAATATAAGATCAGTTCCGGAGATTTTCGAAGCTAGGCCCACGAGTCGCGATCGCTCGGAAAGATGAAATATTTCCGAAAGCCCACCGAGTCGCGATCACAATATCGCCAGGAAAGACCAAATCAGTTCCGGAGATTTCAGAATGCCTACCGAGTCGTGATCTCTCGGAAAGATTGAATCAGTTCCGAAGATTTCCGAAGGCCCACCGAGTAGGTTCCTACAGATCAAAGGCCATGATGAAAGATTAAGCCGATAATATTATGGCTTTCGGCACGATCATTAACTTCCCTTAATGAGACGTGACTACTTTTGAACTTGCAGCGCCCTATTGTTTATAGACTGATTGGAAAGCTTCGTAGAAAATAATTCTAAGGCAAACATACGTCGGTAATTATTGACATATTGACTGGTCTTATAGAAAAAAAAACATTAGAAAAGGGGCCCAACCCTTACATTTCTTTACCGGTATGTTATCCAGTGTTTCCCATCTTTCTTTCTTTTTTACTTTTTTTAAATTTTTTATATAAGAGATGTTTTAAATGTACTGTCGCGTTTATTTATTTTTGTCTGTATTATTTTTGTGAGATCTTTAGATCTCGGAGTAAATAAGATCATGGTCAAAAGGCTATAATAAGTTGTTACAGCCAAGGCAGCAGGGACCGCATTCAGAGCATCTAGCTTATAGTGGTCAGAGTACCGGTCTAGCAATTCGAAGGCCTCGGGGTCGATTCCCGTGGAAGCACAATTTTCTTTGCTTTATTATAGATCAATATTTTAACAGGTTTCTCCCGTACGTTATAATAATACCCTTAAATAGTGTTTTCCAGGGTTTTCTCAGTTTCAACTGCACTACCACAGCACCCAAATTTATACAAATCACTGACCCATTAATGGAACCCCAATATGACCTGTGTCCTATTTGTCCGATAAAAGACATAACAAGTTACCACAAACAGAACGGACAGATACTCGTAAAATTCCATTCTATAGACGGTGTTTCCAGTCTCAAGTTCATTTATTACAGCCAATAGTTTGTTCTTTCTTTTATAGAATCAGAGATTTATTATTGTTATTCTCTCATTCTATACCCTTTTTAAAATTCAGATATTTATTGTTGTTGTTCTTTCATTTTATGACCATGAACTTCTCAAGTTTTACATGGAATAACTGTTATTGTAAACCATTCTCCCAATACCTTTTATTATTGTTGTATTGTTTCATGAAGTATGGATTTTGTTGCCATGTCCCTTTGTGTTACCCCTCTAGTATTTTTGCAATTAAAAGGGTGCGTTCAGGAGTGTAAACATTTTGGAATTTATTCGTTTTTTTATTTGTTTTATTGAAGCTAGTCGGCACCATCCTCCGCACCAGTTTGAAACCCAGTAAGCATGTCGGGTCTGTTTATAATAAACAAATAATCAAGTAAATAAATACATCAAAATAAGACTAGAATAAGTTTATGATCTTAGTATTGTATTGTCAAAGTTTGCAAAGAAATATTAAATACGAAGCTTCCTTTGAAGAAAGTGAAAAGAAAACAAAATATACAAGCTCGTGAAAAATACTGTTGAAATGACCATTGTCTACTGAATAACCAACATGACCAAAGGCAGGTGCCGCTCTTGTGCGTGGGTATCTAAACGCCAATATTAAACTCCACGCAGAAACAAAAAACCACGCAACGCATCGGAGGATGTCGCCCCGAGGGTATTTTTTATTTCAATATTTTGCCGAAAACTATCCCCCAAAGTTGAAGAGGTCAAGTCGATATGTCCCACATCGGCAGACCCGTGAACTGGAGCCGAACCGTTCACAAACTTGACTTCAAGATATTTAATACGTCTCAGGTGCTGGAAAGGCCATTGCTATAGAAAAGAGCGAGAGGGAAAGAAAGTTTATGGGTCTTTTTGGGGTTGTCGTCGCATTTGTCTGACATCTTTGCTGTAGGTCTAGGGATGACAACGTGAAACCATCAGCTCCCCCCCCCCCCCCCCACCCCCCTTTTTTTTAAATTAGACGTTGAAAGATTCTACACAAACAATGAATATACCTCACATAATGATATAACATAAACATGTTAGACCTGGGCCCCGTTGCAGAAAGACATACAATCGATTGTAAAGCCCGGCGCAGACAGAGCCGACTCGACCCGATCCGACTGGTTTTCAGTCAGGCTATAGTCAGTTTCGCTCAGTCGGAGCCGATTGAATCGGCCTCGAATGATCTCCGACTGGCACTTGACTGGACAAATCGGAGTCCTAAGGCAGCGCATACTGAGTTCATCAGGCTGAAAACCAGTCGGATTGGGTCGAGTCGGCTCTGTCTGCGCCGGGCATAAGTTGCAATTAATCGTAAGTCAGATCTCGTGTTCTAGATGCGCAAATGTGATTGGCTGAAACGCGTAAATTTTCTGACTTACGATCAATCGTAACTTACAATCGATTGTATCTCTTTCTGGTCCCCGTAGCAGAAAGAGATGCAATGGATTGTAAAGTTGCAATTATTTCCAAGTCAGAAAATATGCACATTAGAACCAATCAGATTTGCGCATTCAGTCACATGATCTGACTTGCAACTTTAATTGCAACTTTACAGTCGATTGCTACTTAGGCTTTTCTGAACGGGGACATGGACTTCTTTAATGAAACACAGAGAAAGAATGTTGGGGTGATACTGTATTCGTTTTAGAACTTCACTACTTCATGATAAAAACAAGCTTCCACACCAATGTTTGCATTCCAACATTTGTGGACACCCTCCATCATTTTGTCAATTTCGGATGATTCCTTTGAAATATCCACATGGAAACATGATCGAAAGAGACGAAAGAGATCATCCTTTCATCCCAACGCACTCAGTAAAAATGAACTCGTCATATTGAGTGGTGCATATTAAAAAAGAACCCCCTATATTATAAGGCTAACGAGGCAAGGGTATATGTCTCCTGGTATGGAACTCTTTCGGTTGCAGATAAAAAGGGAGTAATCCCACGTGTCTGAGGGTAATCCCCTTCGAGACGATCGGAATCCTCTGTCGGAGGAGATAAACATAACACATTTAAAGGTTTTGTTAGGGTTTTGCACGCTACAAATATAAAACGCTTGAATAAATGATATTGATTGTGACAATTGACAATTCATACTCCTCTCATAACCGTATTAAATTTTTATTTCTCGTCTACCGACAAAGTATTCGGAACGTTGTTCTTTTTTTCTTTGTTCTCGTACAATAAGAGGTTTAATTTGGTTGAATATAATACAAGTGTACCTTTTTGGCCTTTGTATAAGATTTCATAAAATCAATCAATATATAGCTAGAGTGAAAATTTTAAGACGATTTTAAGTTGTCTGCAAACCCCGACAAGCTCTTTAACATATGTATATTGACATGCCAGCAGGGGTATTACAATTCGGCTGAAACAACCCAGATATCGTTTTGAACTTGCGGAAACATTCGAAAGGATTTTGAATGTTATTGTTAATGATGTTCAACATAAGTCTGATGATAACGCAATGCTGGAATATGCAAACACAATTGTGAATGGCATGCGAATATTTGCAATTCGGAAAAGTTGGCACTTTTCGTCCACCTTTCCATGTTCAATTAAATTCCAAGCACCCCCTCAAAATTCTATCAGCAAAGGAAGTGGGCGATCGAATAATCAATTGCGAGTGATAATTTAGCTGATTTTTTCCTCAATATTTTGTTTTTCTTTCATGAAAAAAATAACGTCAACGATTTCTGGCAATATATGATTTAGATGGAGAAAATGTGTACAAATGTCGCGTCCTGAGTCTGTTTCATTATAATAATCGATACAGGAAAGATGATCGCATCCACACATTAACTTTGTTTAGTCATATTTGTAGGAAACATATTTTGAAAATCAATAATTTGGGTACCATTGAGTCCCAAATTTCCCATCCCCAACTATACACTATTATTTCGGAAATAAATCACACGCAGGCCATTATGTGACAGAGTGGGGATATATGTTCCAAATTACAACACATTATCCAATCACAAGGCAGGACTGTTCCAATTGGCCTTGAATAGAGTGGTAACCCTTTTCATTAACTATCCATCATGCATCAATTAAACGATATTTGACGAAATATTGATGATGCGCACATGTTGTTACTATCTTCGACTTCACATTACGATTTACAATGATCTATTTTGGTTCGGCGATGTTTTCCATTACAAAACATTAGCAAACAATCGGGGACAATCATCAAATAGGCCTTGAGTAAAAGAGGAAATAGCCTATTGACCATTCTTTTTGTTACAACCAATGACGCTGGGGGAGGGGGGGGGGGGGTATATTAAACTTGTATGTGCGTTACTATATCACATCTCAATGCAAATGTTTCATTTTTGCTAAAATGTATACGTATGTGGAATTGATATTGAAAAGGAAAACAAACTTGGAGTTTCTAGACTATTTTAGCAGACAGATATTTGTACAATGAAAATGATTAGTCGTAATGTATTGGGATGCTGAAATTTCACTCATCTAAAAAAATTATCCACAAGCTCTATTGGGGTTATTTTATTTTAATCGATGAGAAAAACAGCTTAATATCTAAATTTAACGGTTATATAGTATTTCGTTTGTTATCTTCTGAATAGTAACTTTTTTGATTTTTTCTTAGAATAACCATATTGGAAGTAATATCACAAGGGAAACAGTGTGATTATATTATCTGCAGAAAGAATATAACGAGAAAAGAAATATTCTAAAACAGAGTGGTCTGGATCCACAAATCCTCTGCCCTTTTCAGAGCTAAGTGGAAATAATACTGTTTGATGAGTTTCAATCTATCGGAAAACTCACCGCGGATGTTTTGACGAAAGATTGGAGGGAGGGTTAAAAGGCGCGATTGAGGGAGGGTTTTATACCCCTCCCATATTACCTCGTTAGGGGTATAATTGATTCTCAACCGACGGTGAAATTAAATTTCGACTTATATCGTAAATAAAACTATTATTTGTATTTTCTTTTTAATAAATAAAATCAGCCTTTGCCATACTGTAAACAGTCGTAGTCTGTATGTTTTATGTATTGGGGCTTAAAGGGGTAGTACAGTTTTGGTAAGGCTGAACTTTAGTAACCAGAACCTGCACAGTAAGATTACAAACTAATATTTATATCCCCACCATGCTCGAAAGGTATACAAAAATACAAACGACTAAATTAAAAGCCTGTTATCATTCAAAAAGCGCCATTAAAACACAAGAGGGCGCTCTCTAATAAGGCATTGGTTTCAACCATTTTTCATACAAAATTATGCATGTAATGATTTGTTGAAATAATGATTAAATAGAGAGATCATCAACAACTATTTAAAAACTGCTTTTGAAAAATTTTGAAAAAGTGTAAGCATTTTTTTATTTTTTTCAAAAAATCATCGTATTTATTTGGGGCCCAAATAAATACGAATACGATCGGATATATTTATTAATATTTCAGCCATTTCTGAACCGATTTTGACCAAATAAAGTTTATTCTGCTATTAAAATTGCATGTTCTTTCAAATTCGACACTCAGTTTTTCATTACCTCACGAAAAAATTGTGTTGTGCAGCGCCCTCTCTACCAAAACTGAACTACCCCTTTAAGTCCCAAACAGTAATGCTATTCCGTAGAATACTTTGGTTTCTTATTAAAGTTAACTTGAGGATTTCAGACGTATATCCAGAACATGAAATATGGAGATCGAGTCAGAATACAATAACCATTATGTACATTAAAAAATAATATTCTGAACATAAGACATAATATACAGTATATAATATTCAATGATGGCCAAATGCCTATAGATGCTGTTTCATTTTCAAATTGTATCTGTAGATTATGGGGTTTTGATTTTGATTTTGATTTTTAGCATGTTCTGCATTTGGCTCAGTTAACTTTATACCAACATGATTAACGATCAATACACTTTGGTCCGTTCAGTCAAATTCATCATTGTTAGTTTTCGATCTCCATTGAACCATTCGAGTCTTTACTTTTGTTAGTTCGACGCGGATTGATACGATCAATAAATCATGGCAAGAAAAATCCTTAGACCTGCTTTGTGTAGTTTTTCACGAGTCACATCATTCATTCCTATCTAAATAAGCTAATCCGCCCATTTTTCAAAAGGATTCCTTAGCTCCAATGTTCAGCTTCTTGTGTAAGTAACAAACTAAAACTGACAAATGTGTATCTCTGGTAAATATACGATATTGAAAACTAATTTTAGCAATCCAATGGGAGCCCGTCTTTTACCCGGACTTTTTTTTTTATTGACCTCGGTTGTGACAAAGGTGCCTTTGACCCTTTGAATTTTAGCGCCATGAATCCTTCGACCCAAGTACGAATCGATGTCACCGTAACAAAAGTCACCCTATTTTATTAGCATGTTTTGTTAGATTTAACAAAACCACCCATTAAAGGGGTAGTTTAGTTTTGGTAAGGCTGAACTTTAGTAGCCAAAACCTGCACACTAACATTATAAACTAATAGTTATAACTCCACCATGCTCGAAAGGTATACAAAATTACACACGACTAAATAAAAAGCCAGTTATCATTAAAAAAAGAGCCATTAAAACACAAGAGGGCGCTTTTTAAAAGGCATTGGTTTTAACCATTTTTCAAACAAAGTTATGCATGTGATGTTTTATTGATATTATGATTAAATAGCGAGGTCATCAACAACTATTTAAAAAACGCTTTTGAAAATTTTTGAAAAAGTGCAAGCATTTTTTTATTTTTTTCTAAAAATCATATAATTATTTGGGCCCCAAATAATTATTAGATCATATATATTTATCGATATTTCAGCCGTTTCTGGGTCGATTTTGACCAAATAAAGTTTATTCTGCCATTAAAATTGCATGTTCTCTCAAATTCGACACTCAGTTTTTCATTACCTCACAAAAAAATTGTGATGTGCAGCGCCCTCTCTACCAAAACTAAACTACCCCTTTAACTTGAAATTGTTGGTTGTCGCAGCTATTCCTTCCGATGTGTAACCTGACATATATCACCCCCTTTTGATTTATGCATCTTTTCAGGCCTTGCCTGTCTTGTTTGTGGCAGTCGTATAAATTCCAAAATAAAGCCCTAAATCTATTCTTCTTCTTTTAATGCAGCCATCTATTCAACTCTCAGATCTCTTGAAGCATGCGCATTGAAACTAATTTGTCAAGTTCGATCATAGAAATACGAAGAAAGAGTAACCTGAACTTGGATATATATTATAGGAAAGACTTTACTGAAACCAAAATAAAATAAAAACAACAACGGATAAGCTGCAAAAAAGTAGGTCAAATACAGTATAGGAATGCGTATTCCAAGTATTTTAATACTTTTAACGAGTATAATCAGACATGTTATCGTTGGATTATTGGATATACTTTATTCCCCAGCGTGCTTTCAAATTTAATTCAATAACTCTGGCAAAATGTTGAAATTGAGAGATAAAATTGAAGATATATAATATATAATTATTCCGTCCCTAATCTTGGTGATTAGCAATGACCAGAAGAAACTCGACCTAGATCAAAGGTACAAAGGTTATTGCGAAAGAGAGCCTCCGATGAAGAGGGGATGTTTTCTGATAATAAGTCACATATTGGTTAGATTATGAAAGTATAGTGAAAGATCGGAACGTTGAAGTTTCATTGCTGAATTGTAAAAAAAAAAATAATATAATAATTATATTTGCAATAAGCAGATACGTCCATGTAGTAACGGGCAAAACGGGGATACTACCAACTGTGCGCTGTTCAAGTTGTAGATTTATATAATAGAGTACACGAGTAATGAATTGTAAGGAAGCCTCAAGTCCTCAACCGTACAATTGCTAAATGTTAACACATTATGGAGGAATAAATATTTACTGTTTATTACGAAAATCAATAAACTAACAACAATATATAATATCTCCTTGTCTACCTCTTCTCTCCGTCGGAAATATATATACCATGCATTATATGCCTGATTATGATTATTTAGCATTCTACCCCACAAAGTTGCTCAAGGTTGTTTTTATCCGGTAATGCGATGGAAATGCACCTGTCGCATACTCAATTGTTTTACTATGTTTTACTGAGCAGTATACTACTGTATTAGACAAGTTGGTGTAATAGAGCGGTCATTCTATATTACCCGCCACTAGCAATATGGATTTGATCATTTCCATTCCTCAAACTGCATTTTGCAATTTGAATTTGAATTCTTTTCTCATCACAAAATGCGCTTTGAGCGTTCTTTTTAGAGGAAACCGCTGTTCCACAAAAAAGTCAACTAAAGAACATTATTAATTGTACACTTCAAATACACGTCAAACATAATGTTTAAACTAGTGTTTACATTCAGATGAAAATGGCTGATGTTTTAAGAGTCGCGGCTATAAGCTGTGTAGTGATACTGCAGTCAGGTCTAATGTATCCTTGTTTACAGGAAAGAGAAAACGGAGTATTTCATTTTAACAGTCGTTGTTAGAAAGGTATGAGACACCCATTTGATAATTTTTGTGTATTGTAGATAAATATGTTGATACAAAGAAACACAATAAGACAATAATTTCTGGTGCCCTGTCTCGGATTGTTAATTTGTAGGCTATTCTTCACTTTTGTGTTTGTCTGACGCCATGTAGCCGAGAACACGCCTATAAAATGAGGTGAAAGAATGACACACATTTGATCTGTTATGTTTATTTTCTTCTTTGATAGGACGATGGTTGTTGTCTTCTGCTGATAGATACGAATACAATAGAGCATTCAAACTGTTCATTACAAAAAAATGTATACCTAGCAACTATAAAATAATTGAAATGAAATATTTATAGGGAATCGTTACTAGAAATAGTTTGGGATCTAGTAACATTGTCCAAATCCACAAAACTTCACTATAAAATTAATCTAGTGGTTCTCTCATACCTTGTTGTATTCGTGTTACCAATAGAAACATGGGACAGGTTTCCTTTTTTTTCTTCCTTTCCTCAAGAAAGAAATTTACGATTGAAGTGTTTGGATTTTAACTATCCACTGGATAGTCATAATGTTATACCCCTATTAAAATAGTCCCATGTTATAATATAGCCCTATACTGGAAAATACAGAATAAACCCAATATAGCTCTGTATTGGAATATAGCATGTATACTATGGTTCATGAATAAATGTCCACTCCGTTTTATTAGTTTAATCCCCACCCCCTAGCCCCAACCCTTTCTTTGTCAAGTAAGTTTATGTGAGCTTGATGCTCCCAGTGAGGACAAAGAAGATCTGCACTGGACCAAACGCTATAGGATTAATTCCCCTTGCCTTTGTATAGAGTACCAGCAGAAATATGATAACCTGGAGATAAAGAGCAGGAACTGGTCAGCAAGTGTTTCCAAGTGCCATTCTGAATCTTGATTGCGCACGAAGAACACCTATACTGAACTGTTTCTCTCCGTATCATTATTTCCAGGTAAGACAACATTATTTCTATCTTTGTATCATTATATCATTATAAATTGTATACATTGTATGTTATGATGTGAAGGTGAATATATTTAAGTTCAATCATACACTTTGTTAAATGAATGATATAAACTAGTAGTAGTAGAATTATGAGAGAGAGAAAAGAGTTTGTGAGACTAATTGAGTGCGAGAGAAGAGTTTGTGAAAAAGTTATTGTTACTCTTATAACTTGATGAATATTGAGAATATTCTATTATATATGTTTATTATGTTAGTAATAATTATATATTGAATAATTATTGACATCTGACGTATGAAGTAAGTATAGAGAAACACAAGTTTCGAATAAGTAAGTTATAAGTTATATACATGAAGAGATATAGCATGATTTGCTAACAGCTTGTGAGCAGTGAAGATTAACTTTGAGAGTTCGATGTGAACGGTACTTATAATACTTATACTGTGTGTTCCCCCAAACGTATGATTGTGTGTGTGGAACAAGCCAAACTATTTGTACATAGTGCGTGTAGATTAGACTTGTATATAAGCTGTTTTAGTTTAACTTAGAACAGTAATTTAAAGTGTCTGGAATACAGAATAACTATGTAGGTTGGTAGTTGTGTTTGAAAGAGAAGATTATATGAATTCTTGGTATAAGAAAGCTTTTGATAGTTAAATTTTGGTCTCTCATTATTATTCCTCAATTTACTAGGGAACAGGAATTCTTGTCAATTTATATAGCTGTTATAAATTTGAGTACCCATTTTGATGCTAGTATTTAAAGTGCCACTGTTAGTTTTGATGTTTAGTTTAGTGATTTAATATATTATACTGAAGGGTTAACATTATTTTATAAAGTTAATATTTGGTTCTATTTAATAATATAATACTAAATATATTATCTGGCACTTGGTTATTATATAGAGTTTCCAGATAATTGTTATTGCGTTAACTTAGTTAATCATGTTAAATTAATAATAAACTAACTATAACTATTATTATTTTGGAGTCTTTTAGAATACAGATATTTATGAACGGATTTACAAGTTGAAGTAGTATTGATTTAGTAAGCGGTTTAAATTAATATGTTAGACTTTAATATAAACATGATGCATGTTTATGGAAATTAGACAAGAGTGTATAGTTGTATATAACATATCTTGTAACTTGTTAATGTATATAGCACATTCATTGTTAGTATTTAGTCACTTTAGAAAGAAACACACTTAAGGATGAAATGATTAAGAAGTGTGATGTACGAGATGTGTGATATTAATGGTGATCGTTATATATCAGTTATGATAACTATATGGAAACATAATTTTGAGAGTGTTTACTCATACGATATTGTTATTGTATTATGATTTCTATTATTGATTGACATTTATTATTGAGATAATAAATGGGCCATTCTGAATCTTGATTGCGCACGAAGAACACCTATACTGAACTGTTTCTCTCCGTATCATTATTTCCAGATTTAGGATTCTTGTTAGTTTTAACAAGCAAACCATCCCTACACACCATAGGGGTGTAACATTTTGGAGGCACTGCCCGGATGGTGTCACCAGTCTCGATGTTCCTGAGGGACTAGATGCTGCAAGTCACCATCCCATGAGACGAGCCAGGATGGCCCCACCTGACCTGAAATGACCTGACCTGTATATCACAAAGCAGTCCAGTCCCCAAAGCCAAGACACCAACAGAAAGATGGATCCCCTGGGGCGTCTCTGGGATGATGTATTTGAGGGTCTTCCATTGTGCAGCATGGAGAAGCTTGAAGAAGTGTTGGCGTTTCTGGGGGCCGTGGAGGAAGATGTGAGCAGGTGGAGGTCTGAAGGCTGGCGGCGGCTCGAGGGAAAAGTTGTGTGCACGCTATGTAGTGATGAGCTATGGGAAGAAAAGGAGGACACCCTAGAACCGACCTGGAGGAAGGTAGCAGAAATGATTGGCGTTACGGTGGAGGAAGCAGAGCCGGCTCAAGATGATGTAGCCGAAGTAGTTGAGCCTCCGATGACCGCCAGTATGACGATTCCTTCTGGTAACTCCCAGCAGCCAGTAGCCGCAACACAGCTTGACTCATCACTTCAGCAAGTGACGGACGAAGGACAGCACGAGCAAGAAGCCATTGAGATGGAGCAACCACTTCTTGACAACCTAGGGCTAGGGAGGCCTACTAGGCAGCCCATCCGACCCATCGTGACGCTTATTCAAGTCGCAGAGGGTGACCAGCATCGACTTGTCACCAATCCTCCTGAGCCTCACGTTACCCCTGTCATGCCCCAGACCATCTCAATGCCTGGTCGTCCGCCGGACAGTACTAGACATCAGCAGTATTTGTTGCTCGCCCCGTGTTATGACCAGCTAACGTGTGACCAACCACTCCCAGTCGACCAAGTACAGCAGCCGGTGGGACCTACTTCGCACCCCGTTCGACCAACGAAGAAGCCACCCGATCGCTTCCAGTCATCACTGAAGGATCCCCCATGGATGATGACTAGAGCAACCTGGATGACTTCCCCAACACAAATTTCCGGACCCGTATAAGAGATGTTAGGATCGAGTGGATGTGGACAGCGTTTGCACTAACCACTAGTGTGTCCACTGAGATAATTATATAGTAGTCCCTGACCTTGATTTTATGTTTTGTCCCTATTGTTAGATATTTTGGTAAGTGATGTTAATTTTGAGATTTTAGAAGTAATTGTCTCAGCTTTAGAAGTAACACAAATAGATTATATTGCGACTTTCTATCTTTATTCAGAGACAATTTCAAGGTCTATAATGTGACGTCAATACGTCATGATGCTTCAACCTCACTAAGTCAAAGGGCAGGCAAGATCCTCCGTACCTGATTGACTAGGTCGGTAGCTTGATTGTTAAGTTTGCAAAGTGGACAAAGGAGGTGATTGAGAGCAATATTAGGCAAAGCTTGGGAGTATGTCACTGTTTGAAGCGTGACAAGTTGTTATATATTGAAGAATAGAAAGTTGTGATTGACGATGTCTAATTAAATAGTCTAAATGCAGGTTAATATACCTATAGATGTGGATATTCCTAAATAGAGATTTGGATGAGTCTATACAAAGGAGCACTGCGCAGTGTAATAGGATAGGAGATCAATTCTGGTAGCATAAGACAAACAGATATTTATGTTGTACGAGATTGTTTCTCACTGGGTAAGACTCATTCATTCCATTATGATTGTTTTGTTTTAGAGATAAGAATCTCTTTCTATCGAGTTAGTATTAAAGGTCTATAGATCTGAGTTGGGACCGTATACACCCTGACTTGCTTACTATTGTTGGTAGATTCATATGGAACGATCGTGATGACTTGTTACGGATGTAACAAGTGGTAGGAATCAGTGGTATATTTTCTTGGTTTGAAGCACTAAGAAATTTTGTTTCGAAATTATGACATTGTTAGAGGTCAAGCGGACATTTAATTTTTTTGGAGGGGGAAGGTGTTATACCCCTATTAAAATAGTCCCATGTTATAATATAGCCCTATACTGGAAAATACAGAATAAACCCAATATAGCTCTGTATTGGAATATAGCATGTATACTATGGTTCATGAATAAATGTCCACTCCGTTTTATTAGTTTAATCCCCACCCCCTAGCCCCAACCCTTTCTTTGTCAAGTAAGTTTATGTGAGCTTGATGCTCCCAGTGAGGACAAAGAAGATCTGCACTGGACCAAACGCTATAGGATTAATTCCCCTTGCCTTTGTATAGAGTACCAGCAGAAATATGATAACCTGGAGATAAAGAGCAGGAACTGGTCAGCAAGTGTTTCCAAGTGCCATTCTGAATCTTGATTGCGCACGAAGAACACCTATACTGAACTGTTTCTCTCCGTATCATTATTTCCAGGTAAGACAACATTATTTCTATCTTTGTATCATTATATCATTATAAATTGTATACATTGTATGTTATGATGTGAAGGTGAATATATTTAAGTTCAATCATACACTTTGTTAAATGAATGATATAAACTAGTAGTAGTAGAATTATGAGAGAGAGAAAAGAGTTTGTGAGACTAATTGAGTGCGAGAGAAGAGTTTGTGAAAAAGTTATTGTTACTCTTATAACTTGATGAATATTGAGAATATTCTATTATATATGTTTATTATGTTAGTAATAATTATATATTGAATAATTATTGACATCTGACGTATGAAGTAAGTATAGAGAAACACAAGTTTCGAATAAGTAAGTTATAAGTTATATACATGAAGAGATATAGCATGATTTGCTAACAGCTTGTGAGCAGTGAAGATTAACTTTGAGAGTTCGATGTGAACGGTACTTATAATACTTATACTGTGTGTTCCCCCAAACGTATGATTGTGTGTGTGGAACAAGCCAAACTATTTGTACATAGTGCGTGTAGATTAGACTTGTATATAAGCTGTTTTAGTTTAACTTAGAACAGTAATTTAAAGTGTCTGGAATACAGAATAACTATGTAGGTTGGTAGTTGTGTTTGAAAGAGAAGATTATATGAATTCTTGGTATAAGAAAGCTTTTGATAGTTAAATTTTGGTCTCTCATTATTATTCCTCAATTTACTAGGGAACAGGAATTCTTGTCAATTTATATAGCTGTTATAAATTTGAGTACCCATTTTGATGCTAGTATTTAAAGTGCCACTGTTAGTTTTGATGTTTAGTTTAGTGATTTAATATATTATACTGAAGGGTTAACATTATTTTATAAAGTTAATATTTGGTTCTATTTAATAATATAATACTAAATATATTATCTGGCACTTGGTTATTATATAGAGTTTCCAGATAATTGTTATTGCGTTAACTTAGTTAATCATGTTAAATTAATAATAAACTAACTATAACTATTATTATTTTGGAGTCTTTTAGAATACAGATATTTATGAACGGATTTACAAGTTGAAGTAGTATTGATTTAGTAAGCGGTTTAAATTAATATGTTAGACTTTAATATAAACATGATGCATGTTTATGGAAATTAGACAAGAGTGTATAGTTGTATATAACATATCTTGTAACTTGTTAATGTATATAGCACATTCATTGTTAGTATTTAGTCACTTTAGAAAGAAACACACTTAAGGATGAAATGATTAAGAAGTGTGATGTACGAGATGTGTGATATTAATGGTGATCGTTATATATCAGTTATGATAACTATATGGAAACATAATTTTGAGAGTGTTTACTCATACGATATTGTTATTGTATTATGATTTCTATTATTGATTGACATTTATTATTGAGATAATAAATGGGCCATTCTGAATCTTGATTGCGCACGAAGAACACCTATACTGAACTGTTTCTCTCCGTATCATTATTTCCAGATTTAGGATTCTTGTTAGTTTTAACAAGCAAACCATCCCTACACACCATAGGGGTGTAACAATAACTGTGTACAAAGTCAGTGCAATGAGTCTGCGAATATCACTTTGCATTTTCGATTATTACTCGGCCATAAAACATCCATTTAACATGAAATGTTCACACATTACTAAGTGGACATATCAGATCACAACAATACAAATCATATCTTATCAACTTTTCATCACCTTTTGCACATATTGTCAACAAAGTTCCTAGATCCCTTTAATAGTGGATTTTGCGTAGGTGACTCTCACGTCTGCGTAGGTGACTCTCGCGTCTGCGTTTCTTCTCGTAAAATTGTCAATCGACGCCTAATTTTTGTTTACAGGCGAGAGAAAATGACATATAATAAAGAAATAGAGAACTATTTAAGAGGAGGTGATAAAACATCGCAATGGTGTTGATGATAGTTTGATAGTTCGGGGAAAATCTATTAGCGCCTTCTTTTTATGGAAACTGTATCCCTAAACATAAGAAAAAAGCAAGCCCGTTATATGGAATAGGAAATAAGGTGTCTTGAATAATGACGCATGCATTCGGGTGATATTCTTTATCATTTTTATAATCCAAGTTAAAAAGTGTATAAGCTCTATCCAGTACTTTTTACTTATGGATTAGGATATCGTACATTAAAGTAATTCAAACTGATGCGAATGATAAGAACGAATTGGTTTCAATGTGCTTTTATATGTGTCTGCATCGAAAAAAGATCATTCGCATAACATTGTTCTAAACACCCATTTAATACATAAGCTAGTGCATTATAATGTTACCTGGTTTTAATCGTAAGCCGGTGGCGTCGGGGCGGAAACGGCGCCACTTAGCTGTCTACGGTAGATGTAGAACTAGTGGCTTAAAGATCATCGTGCGCGCGTGGGGATGCTATACACCGCGGGTCGCCATTTTGAACTAGACTTACCCTAGATTATGCGCACTGCATATTAACACCGTTAACATGTTCGGCACGGTGAGCTTGGGGTTCGCAAGATGGCACCGCGTGTCTGATTAGCGAATCCGATCTGAACTACCTTTAAGTTTAACACGTTGACGTGCTGCAGCACGTTCCGAGTGATTTATTTGGGTTGCAGTTGTTTTTTTACCCCATCAAAACGAAATTCGATAGGAATTGAGGAGGAGAGTGAACGTTCTATGAAAATGTGGTGTTAAGTTTGCGTTTTTAGAAGATTATTATTATTATGTAGACTGTATTTTAGTAATTTAAACTGTTAATGTTAATGATTATATCGTTATGGAGGGCTTTCTTTAGAAGTAAGAGCGTATTCTTTACATGCATGGTATAAATCACTGCAATCATCATGCATAAGCAACATTATTCTGAATAAAATCAAACATACAATACAGACACACCACTTGCTTTGTATTCCGTTAATCGAACAACCAAATCCCTGTCTATACAAACCAACAACATCCATCGCAGCGTGAAATCGCAATTGGGCGTTGAACTTTTCTTGAACCAAAGTTGCGCTGATAATGGATAATTTCCATGATCGATAATTGAGCTTTAATTATTCAATCACTTATTTTTCATTGAGTATAATGATATTGGGTTTATTTTTGGCGCCCTTGCGTGCCGATAGAATAACACATGATCTAATATAAACACACGCTAGCTATTGGCTGTTGTGCTGGTTAATTAGCGACTGAACTTGGGATTTAAGGGCAAGCGAAATCGTCACAAAATTGTATGATGCAATGCGTAATCAGTGCATACCAGTGTTCTACGTGTAATGCCAATCAATTTGTTGTTGTTTAAAAGTCTTTTTACGAGATTATACGCCATAGACATGTTCGTTTTGAAATTTGAATCATGCAATCATTTCGATGCAATTTCTTCATTGTATTGTTCTGATAAAAATGTATTTATCTTCTTTTGTTTTATGTGCAAAGGTGAAGTGTGAACTCGAAAATTAAATGGCCATTGAAGAAATTGATATACTAGACCTGGATATACAATTTTTTTCTTCATTTAAATATTTTTCCTAACAAGCTCTAATTTCGCTATTGTTTTCTTTTGTGTCATTGCAGGGGTGTGTTCAGCGTGTACAACTATCGCCATGTGCCTATCAACCGCAATTCGGCGACCGTCCGCCGCGTGGGTAACGTCTATGTCTTTCCATACTACAGCGCTACACGGAGAAAGATTCACAGGTGTGGATACGGTTCCTACAAGCTCGGCTGCTGCGCCGGCTGGATGAGAAACAGCGTCGAGGGCACGTGCACACGTGAGTCGCAACCCCGATAATAACTTTACTTTAATGTATGCATGCTTGTCTTATGAGCATTCATAACTTTGCGTTCCTTTGCGTTCCTTCCGAGTGTATAGGGTGTTCCTTAATAAATTGTAACTTAATTAATACATGCATGAATATGAACATTCATAACTTTGCGTTGACACCGAGACGTTTTCTCCGGAGTTTAGGGCGTTCCTTTGTAACTTGGGAGAGAACCCATTGTCCAGAATTGGAAGAGCAGGTTAAATTTGACCCGCTTTTGAGAATTCGGGCCTCTGTAAAAGATGCTGTATCTAAAGGAGTGGTCACATTGGACACGACTAGACCCGCGAATGCAGTACGCATTGGTACAAATCTATGGCAAGCCGTTTTTAACATTTATTCCTATTTCTTGATATCAAGAATTCAATTCTTGATATCAAGAAATCGAATTCTTGATATCAAGAAATGCATTCTCGATATCAAGAAATGCATTCTTGATATCAAGAAATAAACTGATATCAATAATTCAATTATTGATATCAAGAAATAGGAATAGATGTTAAAACGGCTTGCCATAGATTTGTACCAATTCGTACTGCATTCGTGGGTCTATTCGTGGGGATTCGTGTTCAGTATGACCACTCCTTTACTTTGTACACAAGTCATGTACAGCGTCGTCGTTCAATACGATGCGCATCATTCTGAGTCGGGATTAAACTGTGCTGTGTGGACACATGCTTATATAGATCGGTGCTCAATGCACCCAGGGTTTGGTGTTACAGATTATAGGGTATGATGTGCATGGTGTGTGAACGCAGGGTAATATCACTGCTCAATGTATACCCACGATCCAATACCAAATTAAGGTAGTGGGTATAGCGTGTGGCTGCATGATCCGTCTGAGGTTGGCTAGATGGGAGATTTATTTTCCCATTTAGGAAATTAAAAACGCGAAATGCAAAACACGAATTGATCCCGAATTGCGTACTTAGTTCCACACTACGATGTGAGTGTATACGACGCCATACAGTGTCATCGCATGCAGCCAAATAACTGTTTCACAAGTACTTTTTTCCATTGTTCATCATCCTAAGTGATCAAATTAGGTCGATAAAGGACATTATATTATAACAAGCGCAATAGTATTTTAGAATGTAATGTCTCCAAGAACACTATGTGCCTCACGTAGATTCAAACTAACTGCAGTGAACCGTATTGAGAGGTAGCAGAGGTAATTATAAATGGAGGTACCAAAAGATAGTCATGAATCAGGACTAGTACATTGAAAATGAACAGTTTTGCCTTCGCAACGCCTCAAGTTAAAGGTTCTCTGAAATCCAAATGCAAGTTGCCTTCAACTATTGTGTATTAGTGTATACATCATCTATTTGTTAACTATTTGACCTACATATGTTTTGTATATCTTTAAACATTTTAGAAATTATTTTCTTCAGTATGCCAAGGCCCTCCCTACTCTAAAAAAAACTCTCCAGAGTAAAAACCCCTTGTGACATCATCTCTCAATCACTGGTCAACTAAAAAGATATGAACAAAAGACATACTTACAAAAGAACATGCTCACAATAACATGCACTGCATGTTTCAATACAAATGCTTATCAATGTCTTGTCCTTATCATGGTTGAGCTTATCTGACATAGCAACTGCTATTGAAATTGAAAGTGTGTCAGTTATAATAGTATTCAAACATGTGATGCTATTGTGAGCAAGCCCTCGCCTTGGGAGAAGTTGCATTCCGCCCTGTATTGTTCATCTTTTAAGTAATTGAGTATTGATTGATGTCAGATAGGCTCAAACATGATAAGGACAAGAAAGACATTGATAAGCTTTTGAATGGAAACATGCAGTGGATGTTATTGTGAGCATGTTATTTTGTAAGTATGTCTTTTGTTCATCTCCGGTTAGTTGACCAGTGATTGAGAGATGATGTCACAAGGGGTTTTTTTTTACTCTGGAGAGTTTTTTTTTTTAGTTGGGCCTTGGCAAACTGAAGAAAATAATTGCTAAAATGTTTAAAAATATACAAAACATATGTAGGTCAAAAAGGTAATGTATACAATAATACACAATAGTTGAAGGCAACTTGCATTTGGATTTCAGAGAACCTTTAATGGACATTTATGTCACGTTATACGACGTTATGAAACCAGTAAGCAAATGCTCTCTCTCTCTCTCTTCCTTTCACACTTCTTTTCCTTTGCTCTCCCCATTTCTCCAAGCACCTTCTCTCCTGTCTCAAGCGATCAAGATTTAACGCTTCCTTTCAGTTCCCAATTCGGCCTTCCAAGAAATTTGTATCGTTTGATTCACTTCCAATAAATCGAATCACTGTGGTCTGTATCTACTCATGCTTTACCCGGTCCCTACCCTAATCATGTTTGTCATCTATAATAATATTTATTCTACGTGGTGTTCGCAATATCTTGAGAAACCACCTATATACGCGCCCACTCAAGATGTATCGGCTATTTCGCGCCAAACTAGGTAAAATGATAATAGAAGAAAAGGGTATATCATATTATGCAGACCAGACAATCCAATAGTGTTTTTTAAAATAATTTATGTATCCTTTTTTGGTCGCTTTTCCTTGTGCAGTTCCTTGTGCAGTTTTAAAAATTTACAACAATAATATTATTAGTTGATAAGTGGAGTTAACGAGCGAGAATCCGTGTTTAAACCGAGCATGTAATGTTAACAATCTGTGCTAACTGCTTCTTCCTTTTCTTGCTCTAAGCTGTCAGTACCAATCAAGTAGGAGGAAAATCAAATGTGCTCATGGGAAAGTTTTGAGATCCCCTAAAATGCCTGGGGAATTATGACAGCAATGAAACATTTTGTTCGTGTTAAATTTGCACCGTCGGCTCTAAAAGAGTTAAAGGAAGATATAATGTGTAAGAAAAGCCTAATTATGGGAAGAATAGTTGTTTTAATGTAGTGAAACTATGTTGTCAAATCAATTTTCAATATCGTTCTAATTTCATTTCCTTCACATCGACTTTGCCCTTGATAAACCACCAAAAATTGCAATATCTTCAAAGTATATCTGCGTTTAAGCCTCAGGTATTGCTTTAGATTTGTCTTTTATACCTTCTAGCGTATAAATAAGGCCAAGTTTTGACCTTTGCGGAACTTAAGCCTATATACTTCAACAATATTTCATTTCCGTAGCCTACATGTTGAGTGTGACATGAAAATCCAATATCTTCCACCGATTTGGTTCAAGTAGTATAGTCTTGGTAGTATGTTCACCCTTTATCCTTGCATCACATCCCTCGATCCCCTTGACATGCTTCAAATTAAAATAGCCACAGGGTATACGCTTTAGAGTGACCTTAAAATAAGCTCCCAATGATCATCTATATGAAACATACATTGCATGTTCAGAACATTATTTTGCAATATTTTATTGCAACTAGTTCAATGTTTCCGATGCTATAAATAAGTCCAGACAAATCAAAATAAATACACCTGTAGTAACTACGGTTCCACAGGGCTGGTAAAATGTGTTTTACTGTTGCCCGATGTGCCCAATGTGCGAAAGTTTCACGATACATGAATGCCATTCGACCGGTTTGTATAAAGATGAACAAACAAATCCTCGCTATTTGTTTTTCTTCAAATCCGATCATTAACATCTCAATAACGGAGTTGAAACTCGAGTAACAGTGGCATGCTTTTATTAGTAAGATGAAAGCAGCAAGATATGAACGACCAAGTTGAGTTGGAAGTGAGTTTGGTCATTTCAGACAAAGTTACTATATAGATCCCTTTATTAATACGATAGCTGAAAACAAGACATTAGGTTGCCCCTATGTGAGAACATAATTCTCTATTCACATCATTCCGCCCGAAGTCCCAAAACACAAGTCATAACGGTGATTAGATTATTAATAAAAACATGGAATCACTTATTTAACTCTATTAGAGCATGGTCGATTGAGACAAAGTAAATAGATCCCTCATACCGAAAAATGGAAACAAGACATTAGAGTTGCCCAAATGTGGGTAGAATGATGCGAGAGACATGTCTCTTTCCATACCATTCTTATTCCGCCCGAAGCTCCGAACCGAAACACTAATCACAACGGTGATTACCTCATTAGTAAAACATGGAAATTACTTATTTAAGTTGTTTGGAAGTTTGTATTGATTTTGTTCTTGTCAACCGCTGATTCTGCAGTTGACGAGAACTAAAATAATCAAACAACAGAAAACTCTTCGGAATAATTTTCTACCGTGGTATCATTCATGGGTGTAGTACCGAATCTGACACAGTGACAGTTGACACGCCCGAGCAGTAATCAAATTTCCACATAATTATCTGAACTATAGATAGCTTCAATTGTTAAAGTTAGACTGCAAATGCTCATGCTCTTTTTTGCGCGGAGTATATTTAAAATGCTATGGTTAATTTATTTTTTGTATTGAAACTATACATGTTGAATTTAATGTCTTTATAAACGGAAAACAAAAACTAACTATTAAACCATCCATAAACAGGAAGGAATATTGGTAGGAAATAATTATGTAAAAAAATATAAGGATGTCTTGGCGGTTAATTTCATTGAAACCATTTTTTGCTTTAGGATTTCGAATAAACCGCGAAAACACGGTATATTCCACCTGATTGCTGTGAACAAGTGAGGGAAAATATGACATCATTATAAGCATTAGGCGTCTGGTTTTTTTTTGTGGCAGTTATAATACAACCTGTTAAGTGTAATACATTTCCATCTATAAGAAACCATGAACACACTCTAAGTCCTCTATTATGGATCTATATTCAGTTAAAGAGATAGAGGGGGGGGGGGGGGGGGGGGGGTGGGGGGGGGGGGTACAGAGAGACATTATGAGAAAATGAATATGAGGTGTCTCGTTTTATTTTGGCGGTCATATTACCACAACCTGTTGGGAAGATAATATATTTCCCCCGCGGTGATGTAAACATATATATATCTGGCGAGGAGTGTCTCTCGTCTACCGAAGATATTAACATCGTGTCCTTCGGGAGTGTTACTTCGCGCCTCGCTTCCGCGTGTGTTGGACATCTTAGCACGACTGCGCGGCAAGCCAATTATTCTTGCTTATATCTTTATCTCTTTCTTACGTTCTTCATTTAACTATTTGTCTTATTTTCTGTCTGCCAGCTCTCTCTCACCCACTGTCATCTTTTACAATGAGGTGTTGTCATACACTTTAACACGACTGAATGTTAGCCTGATAATAATCTCTCAACCGTGCATTCTTCCTCTCTCTATCTCTGTCTTCTCACCTTTCGTTCCTGATTTTGGATTAGTTAATCTGTCTATTTGTCCCTTTCTCCAGCCATTTCATTTACACCTTCTGACTCTTTTTGTAATCATGAGTTTTAATTAATTAATCTCGACATTACTGTATATTTTAGCCAATATTATTTTAAAACATGTTCTCCATCTTTATTCTTTATTCTCTGTATTCTTGTTTATGATTAAGTTTATGAATATTTATCCACGTTCTCTCGATTCTTTCTTGCTGTTCTCTTTTTTTTTTGCATTTTCTATTTTCACTTTCTATAATATTCGTTAACGCGAGTAGGCCTATTTGTCGGACATATTAGCGCGATTGGGTGTCAGCCGATATCTTACCGGATATGTCACTTGTCTTCTTTTTCTCTGTCCACGTTACTTTATGTAATATTCATTATTATGTCTGTGATTCCTCTCCATTCTTCTTTCATAATTTCCATTTCCTTCTTATTTTGCCCCCTTTAGCAAGTTATACCAAAAAGTTTAGCCTACTTTCTGTCTTATTCTCTTTATCCCTTTTCCATCATAATATTTCAGTCTATTTACTTCTTTATAATTCTTATTACCTATTTCTCTCATTCTCCGTCTCATTTTCTTTCTCCCTTTCTTCATGTTCCAATAATTATTTGTCTTGTTTTACGACACGACCGGTTGTTGCGCGTAAATGATTGATGTACTCGAGCCCACTGACTCGCCTCACTCTCCAATCTAGCTTCATTAAACTCAGCTGTCCCGAGAGGGAGAGCAGACTAATTATTGGAATAATGGCGAGCCAAAATCCCGCGAAATTGCTCTACGCCTCCGCCTCTTCCTGCCAGTGTGAGGGATCAAAAATCTATCACGACATTGTTTTGGGCATTTGATGCTTTCTTGTCGTCATCGTCAAATGAACTCTTCTTGTTTTCCTCCGAACCTTATACTTGAATACTTAGTACACGAAGATAAGAGTCGCGTTGTGCGGAGTCAGTGTTTGATTAATAATACGAAATTACTTACACGCATGTGACACCCACGCTCCATTATTACTCTAAAATGTTCATATTTTTCTCCCACTGTTACTCAACAGATATTTTTCGAGCAAGAACATAATGCGGTAATCCAGACTTCGATGCCCCCTTTTTACCGATAAAAATAAAAAAGGTTTTGAAAACTGGACGACATAAATGATAGACATTGAGTAATCTCAAAACGAAACAACATGTTCATTATGCTACATAATGTTCTGCATCAACTGGTATGCTAATAATGATGAAACAAACATAATTTATTATCAAATTGGTGCGATTAAAATTAGGTGCGCGAACTTCGATGCCCCCATCATGCAATTATGCTCAACAATGTCATTTTACATGTTTGATATCATGTGTAGGTATATCAATCATGATTCTCCATCCGATTATCACTTTAAACATTATCATGCCGATGTATCGGAGCTATTTTGATATTATTATACACTTTCATTGTGGTGCAAATGTTCACCCATGGGAATCGTTAAGTAAATAACGCCTACTATGAGTAAATATCACACGAGTCGTGAACATCCATTGTGCACATTGATCATCCTTTCCGAACATTCAGTTAAATTATATACGTCAGGTAAAAGTACATTAAAAAAAAGGGTGTTCAACCGATTTCTGGCTAAATTGAGTTCTGCATCCCATCTTGTAGGTCAGATGCTTCTCTTTCTGCATGATGACGTTTTTTTTTAAATATATTATTTTGGGAATTTTTAACAACAATAAAAGAGAGCTTTTTATTTTTTTGGAAAGCGTCCCACACTTTAACCATGCTAATCTCCGAAGAACACATTATTGTCAGGAAACGTGCTAAGAAACCTTGCATGTATTGTTTTAATATAAAAAGGAAAATCCTATATAGATCCTAGTTATCATCTGACTCAGAACCGTTCTCTTTCTCAACCGACGCTGAACGTAACAATTAAGTAAATTATAAATTGGTCCCCCTTGCAGCTCTCCATAATACGCAATCAACATGATCTTCCGATCATTCATAATACAAGTATGAATCTGTATCACGTGATTATACACCGCATTACCTTTTCCTATCGTACACATACAATGTACGTAGGCATACTTATCTGATATTGATAAACATCATAATGATCATGCATTGATCCTCTTATTCCAGTATTCCTATACAACTATCAATGATTGCCACCATTTCTTTTCTAGATATTTTTACCTCCATTTGGATAATACACGGTGCAACAGGTTCTGATGAGCAATTGGTTAACCTGTATTTAATTATAACCCTTCCGATCATTAAATGCATCTATCAATGGACCCCCATGTGGCGCCATTCAATCGCCACTTCCGCGAAACCTCTGTGACGTAACTATCCGGAATCGGACAACAGGTAGACGTCAGTCGCACTTTTACCCATTGATAGATTACGCCGAGATTTGGAAATGTATTACAGACACACGATCATATGTACACGCACGCACGCACACACACACACACACACACACACACACACACACACACACACACACACACACACACACACACACACACACACACACACACACACACACACACACACACACACACACACACACACACACACACACACACACACACACACACACACACACACACACACACACACACACACACACACACACACACACGCATACACATTAAGTACAGGCTCGTTTTATTTAGTATATTTTTGAAATAATTTTCCTGTGTTAATTTAAATCAAAATACACAAATCGCTCCATGTAACACACAAACAAATGAACACACACGCCGACATTATGTGTAGACACACATACATACCTCCACAAACAACAAACACACACACACACACACACACACACACACACACACACACACACACACACACACACACACACACACACACACACACACACACACACACACACACACACACACACACACACACACACACACACACACACACACACACACGCATACACATTAAGTACAGGCTCGTTTTATTTAGTATATTTTTGAAATAATTTTCCTGTGTTAATTTAAATCAAAATACACAAATCGCTCCATGTAACACACAAACAAATGAACACACACGCCGACATTATGTGTAGACACACATACATACCTCCACAAACAACAAACACACACACACACACACACACACACGCACGCAAAAATACGTACACATACATGTACACAGTCACACGTGCACACTATTTTAGCCAGAGTAAAATGCTCCCCAAGTCAAGCAAGAGAGTGCATTTACAGCATTATTGGCACGTTTGCATATCCTTCCCTGTGATTTTCGCGATCTCCGATATGTACAGTGTGACAGCAATGTTTAAATTCATTAATAACATTCATTTACTGTTTAAACTAAAGCTTTTATACTTGCAGCAGAATGTAGATAATAACGACCTCGTACCTGTATTGCTCATTGTGAGTCATGTAATAAATGAAACCACAATGTCATGAATGTGTCAGCTACGAGAAGAACATTACCACAATTAAAATTCTGGTAATTCAAACAATTCACGTTGAAATAATGCGTACATCGATGTAAATACACAGGACAGTAAACTGTTAATCCGAATCGCACTTCCCTTTTTTGTTGTTCTGTCTTGTCATAACGAATACAATCTACACCTTTGTCTTTAACCTTCCTCAAAATGGCCATTATGATTATAATATTGTGAGTCATTTAATAAATGAAACCACAGTACATCACGATGTGATGTGACATTCTCAAAATGATAAAATCTGGTCATTAACAATCACGTTTTGTCATGATGCATACATAAATGTACGTGCCTACCCGGGACAGTATAGTGAATACTAATCGCGTTTCCCTTTGTTTTCTGAGTTGTCCTTATGAGGAACACAATCTTTAAACAGTTTTCTCCAAGACTTACTTTCCCTCTCACAAAAATGACCGTTTTACCATTATGATTATTAACGGCAGTCACCACACATGTCAAACGAATGAAGTAATCTGCTGTATACACTTTATATTATAGTACCTCTATGGTATACACCATATATTTCGCGAGGGAATTTTCGCGAAATTCGCGAATCAATTGTGAATCGCGAAATTAACAACACGCTAAAATGTTCTCTCAAGACAGTCATGCACATACACGGCCTAAAATGCATGCATGTAACAGCCGAACGCGAATTTAACCATTCGCGAAATCGTCGCAAGTCCCGATTCGTGAAAATGTATGTACGCGAAAGATATGGCGTATACAGTATGCACTGTATATCCTCCTTCATCTTCCAAATTCAGTACAATCCTCCGAGCCGAGTAGAGTAGTAGTGCAGGAAGACATTGATATATAAATCCGTAAAATACCCCGTCTCATTTTCTAAATGGGCTAGTGTTTACTACCCGCGGGGGGATGGTGAGGTCGGCTATACACCAACCCAGTGCCTGGTTACGGCCTTCTGTTGCTAAGGCGGTTGCTAAGGACTGAAGTTAGCGATCCTAGCAAACTCTCAGACGTATCAGTCAGATTGAGATCGCCTCGTAGTATACCAGCTCCTGACAACATACATGCCCTGGTTGTTCTTTTCTCTTGATTGTATTACTCTGAACGTGCCTGCTGATATTATTGTTGTTATTGAAGCAAATTTCACTTGTGTTGACAATATAATCTGTATTTGTTCCAACCTGCTGACGATTGTAATTTACATGCAGAGAATTCAAGAGTTGGCACCTAGGGAAGATTACCCTCCCCCCTATTAAACTTTCATCCTATTACATACACTTCATTCGTATAATAAATCATGTATTCAATTTGCAATCATTTATCAAATATGTTCATATAGACAGACAGATGAAGTGCATGATAAACATAATGAAAACGGATAAATGGTTTTCAATACAATGTCGACTCAATAACATTTCCTGTTAATGCTGGTTATTAATATTCCTTTGTCTCGGTGCTTTGTTATCCGCCCCACCCCCCCCCCCCCCCCCTTCGCCCCTGTGCTAGCCTGTTTACCAATATGTGTATCAATACGTGGCCAATACGCCTTGGATGCCATTTTAACTCTAAATATACTACACATTATACAACTCTGTGTTCACATATGCCACTTACCAGCGTTGTACGAGTTAACGTGTAACCTGCAAAAACCCTATTCACATTCCCGGGGTATACCCTAGTAAGACTGTTCATCCAGTATCCTAAAAGAGCTTCAATTACTGATCTTCTTGCGTGAGGATCAGAATGCTAACTACACCCATGGGTCGCCATTTTGAACTAGGCTAGTATGTTCGCACTACATAACGCTAAGCATAATAATGTAATATCATCGATATAATATAATTAATAATAGTTGTATTACGCACCGTGCACAAGGCGTTGGAAAGATGGCAACGCGCATTATTTTGATTTACAAATTCGATCCACCTGAAAAGGTAGTTCGGATGCATACATCAGATGCGCGGCACGTCGTGTCCTCTTGCGGACCCTTTGCGCACGATGCGTAATGCACACTTGCTTAATGTTATGCATTCAGTGCTCGCAAACCAGACCTTATTCAAAATGGCGCCGCGTTGTAGCATCAGCACGCATGAAAACCTTTAACTCCTTGGTATAGGCTTGGTTCACGCGCGATATGTGGCTTTCCTGCCTGGATGCGAGACGTCTGGCGTCGCGACTTAACTTGAATGACTGAGTGGTGGCCACACAACTTGAGTGGGTTGATCCATGACAGCAACCAAGTCAACAGGTTAACCCTTACACCCTTACGCCATGATAAAGGCATAAAGCCATTGGTTTATCAGTCACAAAGTAGGTCTACGGTGGTAAGAGGATTAACGAACAGGGTGGAACGCCCACCCCCACTTCCCTATTCTCTCGCTCTCTCCAAGAAGAATAGTTAACATGAGTTAAACAAAGTTCATGTGTTTTTTCTGGGTGGCAATGTCTATGATAGAATATATTGTACCAGAGGCGAAATTTGTTTTCAGGTAAAGCAATACAAACTAGGTAATTAAAATTACTTTTATCTAAACATCAAATCTATAGGGGGAAAGGATCAACATTGGGAAAGACCTCAGTAATATCTTCATGCCCTAAACCAACGAAGTCATCGGGCAGTTCTTCTTATGTACATGACACTCCCCCCACATTGGGTGCCCCCACATTGGGTGCCCCCACAAAGTATGTTACGGGACGACCCTGTCTAGCTCTGAGCTAACAATAGGTCCCTTGAGCAAGGTCATAACTTTCTGTCTGAAATGTGTTGTTGACTGCAATGGTTTTTTATGGCTCGTGCACCAACAAGTCTTGTTCCTTCGTTGACATTAAACATGAACGTATTCATATTGCAGGCCTCCAACATATTTTGTCTTATTGGTATGTGCAGGGAATTACGTATAGTTACATCTTGCCGTGGTCATTACTGGCAAATTTGAATAGGCCACGTATTGCAACTTGAACGTCTTTATGAAATATGTTTTCTGCTCATTGATATAAACAAAAAATATACCAGCTATTGATATGTTTATTCCGCCGTACATTATCATCTAGGAGTGTCACTCAAAAAGATGATATATGTTAGTCCTTCATGTATGTTGACATTATGAATAATCTGTCAGAACTAGGATTTATGATTTTCCCTTTTATGTTAAAAAAATACATGCAAGGTTGCTTAGCACGTTTCCTGACAATAAACGTATTTTTTACTGCTAAAATGTGTTCCATTTCATCAAAGTGAAGGTAACGAGCTTTCATGAAGATAAAATGCTTTCTTGGAGGTAACCTGGATGGGAACAGTCAAATCGCTCAATAGTGTAGAATGAATAGTTAGTTTTGCGCAAGTTGCAGAACATTCAACATTCAAGCTCTCGTTCAACTGTGGTGTTTTTGGTGGGGGTGGTAGGTCCTGCGTGGGAGTACAAATTGATATCCTTCCGTCTGCTTTATGTTCTTGGGTTATAACTAATCTGAGGGAAAACTTAAACCAATAGAGTCACCTACTTGCTTACATCGTGTACAAGGGTAGCTGCAAGGTGACCCATATTTGGAATATCTAATAGTATATGTTGTAATGCACCATTAACATGATTAACACCATTACATTATTACAGAATTGCTGACATTAACATCCTTAGGACGTGTTCTGCCTTTGTGCGTTGTTCGCGCCAAATGAAAATTTGATAAGTCGTAGTTTTCCCCGAAGATCGTGTTCCTATAAAAGGGAAGAAACAGATGATTTAGGTTAATTGATGGTTGCAATCCATGTCGTGTCAAACAGAGGTACCGGTATACAATTCCTTAGAGAGAGAGACCTACTTGAATTATGTAGGCCCACTTATTGTAAATTTTTCATTGGTTAAAGTGAGGCCTGTAAAGTGTCTAACTCCACGAAAATTACTTGGAGCTTCCTCGTTTCTCTTCTACCGTGTTATGGTAAGAGAAGAATAAAATAGGGTTAGATTTGTTCAAATGCCCCTTTAGTATGACGATATCTATCATTCAGCTAAAAAGCGTTAACAAACGGTCATAAACCTCATAAACGTCCGTTGTAAAAGCTGACGCATATTTTCGCTTTTTTAAACCAGGAAAGCAGTGTTCTTTTTCAATGAAACTTTCACACATCATTCGGACATATCTTACAATGATTTTGGTACAGGATTGAAGTCTCAAATGTCATTTTGGGCAATATCTGACACTTTACAGGCCTCATTTTAACAATATTATGTTTATGAAGAATAACATAATACACATTGTATAAGAGATATTCTGATCTACCAAATAAAGCAAATCAGCTCCATTTTACATTCTTGCTTAGCAAAGTATTATTAGTATATACCTCTTGCTCCCAAAACATTAGAAGTAAAATAAAGATAAATTGCAACAGTTTCCCCATATATACCCCTCTATTTCTCTGTATACCTTTCATTCGTTACAAGGGATGCGGAAATAAAGTCCCCACAACATAAATGCCCTACTCACACAATATGTTTCAGATTTGTACGGGCAGTCGAAATATATTTATATATTTATATATATATATATTCATATTTATATCTCACCGACCTTGAACTATACCTCGATGCCTTGGGCTTTATTAATACCAATCATACGGATATGATCATATGATTTAGCTACGGGGTTATTTTGTACCAACCCCCGACCCCCTCCACCGTATATAAATACCTGTCCGATCTCGTTTTGGGACATATTATAATAATAATCATCTGCATCTGTGTATCTGTGTATGGTGGTCACAAAATTAATAATGCACAGCAATTATATTAGTCTCCCGTATTTAAATTTGATGACCATTAAATATGAAGGTGGAATATGATCTGGAATATGTCTGTTTGAATCTGGTTATACATGTTTAGTAGCTGAAACCGACAACAACAAAAGATATTATTATTTTGTTGGCTATGCCAAAGTTGATTCTCAGCGTTTCAGCTGGACCATGTTAGACTATGGAAATTGTCATGGTTCGAGATGGAGTATGAAACGAACAGCTGTTGTCGTGTAAATAGAAATGAAATGTGTGATAACGATCTCAATTCTAAGACTACATGTCAACATATAACTGAAATGTACCGACATATTAATTTGTTACTTATTCATTCTCTTTAGAGCTCTCATTCATTTAATTCTAGAAGACATAATTATTATTCCAAACTTTATCTTTCGCCGAAATGTACTATGTGAATACCTTTTTACCAAAATGCGTTTTAGGACCGCGATAATTTGTTAACCGCGAAATGAAGTTAACAACTACAATATTCCCAATTCAAGATTGTATTCTTTGTTTTGTTTTTTTCTTTCTCCATATACACCACATCCGCAGCACAATTTGTGTTCAGGTTTGGGAATAAAAAATCAACAACAATACCTACGTAACCACTTCTGACCCCCTGGGTACGGTGTATAATTTATCTTAACTTCTGTCAGCAACGATAATTTTTTTTGATTAAACGCCATTTTTCGATTTGGGTTTTCACCGCGGTTCCTATTCAGCTGATGTGACTTTATTGACTGGGTATGATACACCGCATCGTTTGATTTATGTTGCGGTTAAAGGTTACTGAACAGAAAACATTGATGCTCTATATCAATTATTATATGATATTTGTTTGTTACTCATCTGTATATCTTTGGATTTGTTGCACCATTCGTCTTGAGTGCAAGCCCATATTTCGTTTTAAATGAAAATTAGCAACACGCTTGGTCCATTTCCAACAACAATATTATAATACGAAAGTTAACCACTTTTGTCCGTGTTTTTAACACCAGCGACAAATCAGCGAAAGAAATCAGAAAAAACGTGTTTCTTTATGTCAGTGACTCCAATCAAGGGATGGTAATTTAGATGCAAACGTATTCTTGTTTACACTTCTCACCGGAAGCAATAATTCATTGCTTGATGTTTCTCTAACTTTTGTATGAAAATCCGGCGTTTCTCTTTTTCAATGCAGGGTTACTGTAATCCCCTAAGATATAGCATGCACATTTCAGAACATGTAGAATATTGTATAAGATCAATCCGATTGAATTATTACGAGATTTGTTTGGGTAAAGACTATGCTGCTGTCCGCAACACACTTATTATGCAACAATAATGGTTTGGGGTAAGTTAGGTCCGCAAGATATCCGTCTGCAAGCTTTAAAAGGATCTAGTAACATTGTCCAAATCCACAAAACTTCATAATATATCTAGCGGAGCTCCCATACATTGTTGTATTCGTATTACCAATATAATGATGGAACAGGTTTTGGTTTTTCGAATTTCCCTTTCGTTAGAAAGATATTTACGATTGAAGTGTTCGGATTTGTAACTATCCACTGGATAGTCATACATGTGTACTGTATAGAAGATCTCAAAACTACACAATTATACCAACTATTCATCACTTTTTTGCACATGCCAACAAAGTTACTATATAGATCCCTTTAAAAGGGTGGTTGGATTCGTCTCTCTGTATATCTAGGGTTCATTATAGTTCAGGCGGTACTGTTTTAGGAACCATTATCATCAATTTCCAATATGGCTATTATTTCTAAAATTTCTCTGACGTAGGCATATCCGATCTCCGTAACAACCGGGCCGCTGTCCGTCCGTTTTTGTTTCTTCAAAAACGCGGCAAAGTTCCGAATATTCATCACAATCAGCATACTAATTAAAGCTTTGTAACGCATCAACGACATAATGAATATGTATGCAGTAGTTGAAAGAACATAAATCGCTGAATAGCTAAATTAATTCCATAAGGCAATGAACGTTAATAAACAAAAGAATGGTTATGATTGCCATTAGGGGGTTAAACATGCTAAAAAGGCATGGCTTAACATGGTTTACCGCATTATATTAAACCGACATCAATACAAAACGAGACAATATGAAATAAAAACAAGCGCAACAGTTAGATTGCTTCGTAATTGTTGTAATAGGCTTATTACAACCTGGTCATTAAACTATCCTGGTGACAGAAAATATGACCAGAGTTGTTTCCTGTGGTCTTATTAGGATGGCTCCTGTTCATAAAATGGAGTCAAATAAACAAAGGCTATTCATTAAAGGGACTTAGTAACATTGTCCAAATCCTAAAAATCCATTTGGAATTCTAGCGGTTCCCTCATACCTTGTTGTATTCGTATTAACAATAAAAGCATGGGACAGGTTTCAGTTTTCAGAATTTCTCTTTCTGTAAAAAGATATTTAAGATTGAAATGTTCAGATGTTAAACTATCCACTGGATCGTCGAAACCGTGTACAAAGTCAGTGCAATGAGTTAGTGAATATCACTTTGCATTTTTGCTAATTTCTCGGCCATATAACGTCCATTTAACTTGAAAATTTCACACAATACCCATTGGACATATCAGATAACAGCAATATACATTGTATCAACCACTCATCACTTTTGCACATGTCAACAAAGTTACTAGATCCCTTTAAGTATGTATATACAAAACAAAAATAACCCATGTCAAATTATTGTAGACCGTATATAAGTTTCTCCATTACCCTAAATTTGATTATTTGTGATACGGATGTAATCTGCATCAGTTTTCTAGTAATCATTTTCATTAGCTACTATTGAAGTGCATGCATTATGTCTAATATTCCGCCTACCCCTTATTCTTGTACTATTCGTCGTTGATGAAGATTGTGAATAAAATGCTAATGATGTCTAGAAATGCCATCTTTTACTGCATTGGCTAATTATAGGTTGTTTGATCATGACTTTATTTTGGTTAATAATAATATTCTCATAATAATGAATCACAGACCAGCAACCTTTACATATAATAATACATTTTTTTTTAAAGAAGAAAAAAGAAAGAAAGGGACTCGGGGGGTGAACACTGAACAATATACTGCAAAAAGGTGATGTTGGTGATGTTTCATCGGCATCAAAGATGTGATCTAAATATGTCATATCCAGGATATCGTGTGGGGTTTCAGCTCCACGGATGTCGAAATGGATGTTACAAATCACCCTCATCCTGTCTGTAGTAAGCATTCACTGTAACCTTTTGGTATTCCATTTTAGTTTAAACGTTCCATGTTCACCCCACATGCGATGACTTAACCCCTTGTATTTGAAGCAATTTAAAGGGATTTATAGTAACATTGTCGAAATCCACAAAACTTACCTAGAACTCTGTTTATAGCGGTTCTCTCATACCTTGGTGCATTCGTATTACCAATATAGAAGCATGGAACAGGTTTCGCTTTTCCGAATTTCCCTTTTGTTAGCAATATATTTATGATTGAAGTGTTCGGATTGTTAATTATCTGCTGGATAAATATAACTGTGTACAAAGTAGGTGCAGTGAGTTAGTATACCACGTTGCATTTTCACTGAATATTTGGTCATATGACATTGATTTACCCTGGAATTTTCACCCGTCACTCAGTGGAAATATCAGATCACAGGTATACACATTATTTTTACCAACCGTTCATCAGTCTTTGCACATGTCAACACAGTTGCTAGACCTCTTAAAAAAAGTAACATTCACCGTTCAATAAAATAACCTTTCCGCTCTGACTTTGTGGTAGTCCAAACGATGCATGTTGACACCAAAGGCGATAAATTATCATCGTGTATTTGAAGTACTAACCTAAATAAGTATTGCCCCGAAGATATATAGTATGCATGACCTTTACCTTTGGTAATATTGTGGGGAGAATGTCTCGCATTGTCCTATCACCCTAGTGATATCAAAACATTAAATCAGGTGAAACCAACGGAGTTATTATTTTAGAGAGCTATGATGATGATGAAATTGGGTTTCCAAAGATTATAGGTGATTTTCGTCTTCTTCGTGGACGAAAGAAATCAATAATTTGACGAAACAGGTGCGCGTCCAACACATTTATTTCAAATAAACCTTTGCCACCCTCACAATTCCCGAGGAATTCATGAGTTATTAATAGATTAAGTTATGAAGCCCACACACATACATGAAAATAGGAATATGGAACCTGCTTTAGCATGGTTCGCGAACACCTGTCTATAAAGACCACTTCTCAATTTTGTCTCCAAATATTGCATTTTTAAACGTTTTATTAAAATTGTACTGACCTTTACGATTCGCCAGCCAAACAAATCTTTTTTTTAAATGGTTTGATATTGAAAATCAATTCTATCATCAGAACTCAAGATTATGTTTGATTCCGTGCTGATATATGCTTTCACGAAACACTAACGCTAAAAGCGTTTTACCCTTATATACAGACAATGGTTAAGTTTGTGAAATTGTGAAATTAAATATGAAATTACCCCCTGCTGTAAAAATACAAATTAGAGAAGAAAGATAATCTTACGTTATGACGGAGACCAATTTCAAAAGGTAGCAGAAGTCTATTCTTGATGAAGCAAGAAACATACGTGTCTGACCTTGCTAAATCGCCTTAAATACCAACATAATAGTGTTACATTCTGTAAACATATCTTAATACCATTAGTAGATGCCAAAAAAGTGGGCCAATTTCTAAGATCTTGGTAATATACACGTACCATAACACTGACGTGATTGTGCCTTAGGCAGGCATGGTAAATGTGTCCCTTGGCAATTAATGGAAATCTACGTCAATGGCACAAATCTGTCTGACTTACACAAATGAGTCGGCCATAAATTGATGAGAACAATCGAAAAGGTGGCACATACTCCCCGTATATAAATTATATAAAACGGCTAGACGATGCGAATATGCGATATGATGGTAATTGCGAAGACGTTTTATTGCTCCGTACCAATCTCGGGGGGTACTGGATGAAGGGTGACTTTATAAATCCGATATCATCTATGATCTCATCGGGGCTCGTAGCCTAGCTTTCGAAAGGAACATCTTTGGAAGTCCGTGTCGTGTCTGGGACTAAGGGACTTGAGGTTTCATCTGCAGCAGACGACACGTCTGTCCCGGTCGGTGGTGCTATGCATCATCGTAACATTCCTCCAACAAACGACTTCTCGCATCATCCAGTCCTTCCTCCCTTTCCGTGCATTAATCATGTTAATGACGACAGTGATGAAAGATGGACCAAGTTGGTTTATATGGTCGCTTGGTCTGCACCCAATTAGTCTATGTACGTTTAATTTGGTATATTCACTGCGGAACGCCTGAAACTTCCATTTCCATACATTTCGAACCTGACCCCCAACCCTAACCTTGAGCCTGACCCTATAATCCCAATCCCGAATCTCAATCCATAACCATAAAAACCAACCTCGAATCTTAATTATTATCCCTGATCCTAATACTAAGCTCCTGGAATCTGACATGTCTGATATTGTTAGCGGACAAAATAGGAGTAGACTAAATGGGTGTCGGATGGTCACTGTGGTGGTGGGAAGGGGGGGGGGGGGGGGTTGATGTACTTTGTGCTTCGCCCCTACCGCTACGATTTTCTCTAAGTATTTCCCTTGACTTTCCCTCGACTCCGTCTCCGTTCCGCCACCATCATGTCCCTCATCACCCACGCCGAATTCTTGGGTGGTTACGAAGGCATCCATACCACACTCTAACGATGTCTTCTCCCACCTGCTCCTCTATGTCATCCCTCGAGCATGCATCAGGGGTACTCCTTGATGGGCATCTATATCGGGGCTCCTCCGAGCGCACATACTTGAGGTATGCGAGTTCGTGGTTGATGATGAGCGGATGTGGTTAGCATCATCACCGTGGAAGCTGTCGTAATCTATTTCGGAGAGAACGACTGGGAACGAGCGTCTAGCTGCACGATAATTATTTTCATAACTTAGCATTATTATTTCATTACGTGAAAATGAATTCGAACTGCTACGTGGTTGTGTAATTTTGTCTCTATTTAATCAGAGAGTTGGGAGGTGTGGAATGTGGAACTGATTGTTTTCTTATTTTAATTTAATGCATCTATACAGATACATTGTCATTATGTGGGCGTAGAAACATTATACATCTACCCAAATTGGTCGGGTGCGTCCTGATACATAGTTTCGATGTCCCACTTTCCTCATACACTGTCAGTGTTTCTAAAATTTGGTAGCGTTGTCGACCCTAGAGGATGTAGCCATATCGGAGTTCCACCCCAATTCCACCCACATTGTGCGAGGCGGTCACTGACACCGGTCCTTATAGTAATAGTAGTTATTGGTCGTTGGTTAACGAAAATTATATTATTGTGATCAAAGTTAACGTTTCTGTCTTTTGTTGATTTGGTATGAGATACCCACCTAAGTTATGCCTCGATGCAGTTTTCAAGTACATGTGTCACATTTAATATGTTATACTAAAAAGGTTATACTGTGTTATCGAAAGTGCATTCATGACATACTTTCCTCCTATGGGTAACTTTTGAATTCCATTTACGTAAAGCATAAATTGATTCTTCTTTAAAAAAACAAACAACTAAAGTGAAATATATGTCACTAAAGAGAAGAAAATAGGATTGCAACGGAGACTATGCGGTCACCTCTGAGAAAAGATATTCCTATTTTGATGGTTATGATCTCTAGATGGCAAATTCCTGATCTGATCACTCTAAAGTCTAAACAAATTGCTAATCCGTAAAAAGGCTTCATTGGATCGTCTGAAAGTTGACAAAACGATTTGTTTAAATCTGGGTTTGATTTGGCTGCAACTCTGGTGCAAATTATTCAACCAATATTAAATTGTAGAAGCTTATACAAGTCACACACGAAACAGTTTCTTTATTATCCGATTTTATTTATCGGCTTAAGTGAAATATTCCGTTCTTCAGCCATCTTCGGTGTTGAAAAGGGGCTATTTTACGAAAGTAAATCGGATTTCCCCCTTTCAAAGTGGCTGAAAAGGAGCAACGGCACCAAGTAACCGCTTAAATCGGTAAAAGCCGAGGGTCGTAAACCGTGAAAGTGGTCAAAACAAGAAATAAAATAACTTCAAACCAAAACCCGAATTGTAATGGAACGTTTGGTGAAATAAGAACTACTGTATTATAATCCAGTGATTTATGTACAAATAGTAGAGCCGAGGATGAGGGGGATTTTCGAAAAGTGCAATGATTTGTCAACCGTATGGACATGTGCACGAATTCAATGCGACATGTTTGAAACAGTTAGATTGGTTTAGATAAATAAGGAGAATGGAAAATAACAAATATATACCACAAAAATGACAAGAAAATGGGTTATTGATCAAATTATAACCACAAACTTGTTGTTTATGTATCTATTTATTTGTTTTTCACGTTTAAATGACAAAGCGGTATGAGACTTTGAGAAAATTAAGTTTGATATCAACCGTCTAACCATAAAGATATCTATGAGAACTATGTCTTATGAACTGGTTGTAGTCACGTTGTCATGGTGATAAGATCCCGCTTTTTTAAAACTATGAATGGGGCTTCGAACTTCTATGGAGTGCGTGGGATGGGTCAGAATTCGGCAAGTTTCAGTAATTTCATCACGTTTGTTAAATACTTGTTTCAGTTGTTTTCCGAATATGTATGTACACACGTTTGTTGATTATACATACGTTCACAGGTTTATGTACACTTACTTGATTTTTTGAGCTTCGTGTAGATAACTTTTGAGCATTTTGAAGAAAAATAAGAAGAATATGGAATTGGCGCATTATGAATCCTTCTATATTAGTATGAGTATTATTATTATCAGTATAACTCGTGATGCAGATTACAAGCACGTATTAAGAGTATTTCGGAGTAGGACCATACACTCCCCATGGACGATTAACACTTTAGATTGAGTGTGCGACACCTGTGCACACAACCAAAAAGGTTAATGAGAGAAGTCACACCACCTTTTAAACACGTACATTACTTGACTCATATACATTTAAAGGGATCTAGTAACTTTGTTGACATGTGCACAAAGTGATAAATGGTTGGTACAATGTATAATGTTGTTATCTGATATGTCCACAGGGTATTGTGTGAAAATTGCAAGTCAAATGGACGTTAAATGGCCGAGTAATGAGCAAAAAAGCAAAGTGATATTCACTAACTCATTGCACTCACTTTGTACACGGTTTTCGTGGTCCATTGGATAATTTAACATCTGAACACTTCAATCGTAAATAACCGCTAGAATTCCAATTGGATTTTGAGGATTTAGACAATGTTACTAAGTCCCTTTAAAGTATTTTCAAAAGTCGGGTCGACCTTTTTTCGCTGCATTTTTCGCAATTTCTAAATCACGTACGTCGACGAAATTCGTGTAATTAGAAACACACCCCAGAGTGCGGCAGGCAGCGCTCTGTATAATAGTCAAGTTGTAAACGTCGCTAAATAAAATGGATTTGTGGCATGATTTGAGATGACGTAAATGGCTGTTGAGATTGACCCAGAATGTGATTTTCGTGACAACTCTGATAAGGAACACATGTTAAAACACGTATATTGACCTAAATGTTGAAATTACTATCAAACACTTGGTACATAAAGCGATATGTACAAGCTGTTATATTGCAGATGCCTGTGGAGTCCATGTGGCTGTTCCCTATATTACCGACAAGGGGAGGAAATATACTTCCCCACAGTCCCTTTTTATCTAATGAAGATGTATCGTTATTGGTTTAACTGATCCGAGAACTTATAATGGTATTTGTAATGACATATAACATAGGTGTACGTGACGCAATGCGTGAAATGTGTATGACGTTGGGTATCATGACTCTACGGTATTTGTGGAAACATTATTACTGCTGACGGAATATGGATATGCCTACTCAAAAATTAGCATAATTCTTTCTACTGGAAAGTAACGCAATAATGTAAATCAATAATTAAAAGATACAACGACTTATTGTACTCATTAAACGTGTTAACATTCTTGTTTTATTGTTGTATATGCTTATACATACAAATACATATATAAATGCTTGAGCATGATGATAAAAATCAACATTAATTGTTTCAAGTGTGTTTTGAATACTATTATGTTTTTATAAATCACCGACAAACATGATAAATAATCGAAGTTAATTATCGAGATTGCACTTTTTTAAAATGTCTAAATCTCTTTTCTTATTCCCCCCATGTGCAGCTATCTGTGAATCTGGATGCGTGCATGGGACCTGTGTGGCGCCTAATCAGTGCCGCTGCGAGCCTGGATATACCGGGGCAAACTGTAATGCAGGTGAGGAGCAATTCATTTTAAAAGTGACATCATATTTTTTGTTTGAATGCGCCGCCATTTCTTTTCTTAGGCGTTTTTTTTAAAGCGCCTTACAGGGAACGCCATTTGAAAGCCAAATAACAGCTTTGGGATAGTTACCGAAAAAAACTATATTGGCCAAACAAATTGATCAATATTGAATAAGTATTGAAGAAGGACTTTCGAGTATTTGTATCGTTAAATGCAGAATTATCAGAGGAAATTCAATTGCACGCCAGTGAAATTCGGCCTAAACATTTTCGCTTAAAAGTATAAGTAACATGATCCAAATCCACCAAAACTTACTTAGAACATTAGTGGTTCTATTATACCTTGTTGTATTCATAAGTTTGTATTAACAATATAAGCATGGAAACAAGTTTCTGTTGTTTGAACTTCCCGTTCGATAAAAAGATATTTATGATCGAAGTGCACGAATTTGTAATTATCCACTGGAAAGTTATAACCATGTACAAAGTCCGTGCAATGAGTTAGCGAATATCACTTTGCATTTTTTGATCATAACTATGCATGGCATATAAAATCCATACGTGAATCTTCACTCATTACTTATAGTGGACATATCATATCACAAAAAATACATATTGATTATAAACCATGCATTCATCACTTTTTACACATGTCAATAAAGTTACTTGATCCCTTAAATTTTTGAAGACACGGCGATGCCAGAGACGTAAATTGATTATATAAACGAGTTTATTTAAGTAAAATATATAAAGCAACGCCACTGATATGATAGTATTTTAAACATTTATTTCTGTTCAGTTTCATCTGTTTGAATGTAAGTATGGAATAGAAATCAAAATAATGGTTCATCATAAATTTCTTCTGTTTGGCGTAGTAATTGTCATGGTCTGATAATCATGGGAAGTGCTTAGGAGGAATTCTCATGCTCCGTATACACTCACCCTGCGTCAACACTAAACCTCAAATCGTAGAATCCTCCGAAATTTGTAATTTTTACCTTAAAGATGAATAACAGTTTTGGGAAAGTTACAGAAAACATTTATATTGGCCAAAATAATTGATCAATATTGTTGAATAAGTATCTAAAAAGGGCATGTGTGGTAAAATCCGAACCTAAGCATCGTTACATGCAGAAATATCGGAAAAAATCCAATGACCGCCCGTGAAATCTATAAATCCACCGCCCGTTCGCACCTGTCCGTGCTGCTAGCGCTGGGCTGGAGATATCGACAAGCCAGAATACGGGCCGCATACCGGAAAGCATAATATGCGGACCACGTGGACTTTTGCACGTAGCGTATGTGCGATTCCGCGTTGGCGATCGATTTACTGTAAATCAGTTTAATAATTTTGCAAATATATCCATTAGTAGGTGGTTTCCTGGCCAAATGTTTATAATCCCATATTAGTAAAATTATATTCTTTTACATGGTTGGTAATAAGAGCGTACATTTCATTTTTTAGTGTGTGGGGCGTTTCCCACTACTGTCATTTCCCTTTAAACAATAACACCAAGATGTGTTGCCTAATTTGCTAAAATTCGGTGGTACTATTTCGGCAAAAGGTGAAAACTTACTGCACCGAGACTTGGATGCTAGATCTCAGAAACAATTATGTTTTTTGATACACTTTCGTAAAAGAGCAAATTCACTCCTTCCCCCGACACTTACCTCTTACACTCGATTTCACAATGTAGTGTGGACCCATTATGTAGTGTGTTTGATGAGCACACAGCCATTTTAATGACCACTTCAATCACCACGGTGGAAGGTCTATACATTCATAATTATACCCCGTTTGTATAGGCTCATTAACAAAGCACTGATTGTATATAAAATCATTATTGCATGCCTTCATCTAAATACGCGTGCGACCAATATTTGCCCCCACCCCACCTCACAATGTGGAAGCATAATTGCATGTCTTCATCAAAATACACGCACGACCGATATTTGCCCCCACCCCACCCCACAATGTGGAAGCATTATTGAATGTCTTCATCTAAATACACGTGCGACCGATATTTGCCCCCACCCCACCTCACAATGTGGAAGCATAATTGCATGTCTTCATCTAAATACACGCACGACCAATATTTGCCCCTCCCCCACCCCACCCCCTCAATGTGTCATCTAGATACCACCATCATCGCCGTAACCATTAGCGTTGATTGATAACAGAGAAAAGACATCATGAGTCTCATTGTGACTGATGGCTCGCGTCTTTAGTGTCCCTTTATCACCATATACAAGACCCACATTACTTGGAAGACCATGTACGCGTAGGAGTATACTTATAGATTCTTCATTATACATTCTTGTCTTAAATTAAAGGGGTAGTTTAGTTTCGGTAAGGCTGAACTTAAGTAGCCAAAACCTGCACAGTAACATTATAAACTAGAAGGCCGACAAAGTCAGCATACCCACGCCTCCCATTAGCCCTGTTCTACCCCTTCGTCGGCCTCAACCCTGTTTTGCTTACCGATGCATCCTAAAAACATAGTGATCAACCGTTGAACAGAACGAGTGTATGAACTGTATGTTTATCTTAAGCGTATAAGTTTAAATTGCATGTAAATTGTCCACTTGAGAGGATCATCACCATTGTTCTGGTCATTGGGCCAGGATGTGTGCATTAATGCCATTAATTATTATTTTGCGACTGCAACTGGCGAACTGCAGTGGGGCAATTCCACGGTAACGGAAGGACATTCAGACGCAATTTTCGAAATTCTTTTTACTTTTGTATAATCAATCCATTTTCCCCTATTTTCCTGATTCTAACCAGTCTAGATGTATTCAATATGTAAAAATGAACATCTGTTCATCTTCACATTAGTGTCGGGTCAATAATAATTATTAAATAAATAAATGTATTTTTCGGAAACTTACCAATTTCTTGGCGCTTCAAAGTTCAGATCAGCGTGTTGCAATTCAATTCCGTTCCGTATTAATTAACCCGGAATCGAAAGTACCGTACCATAACATATGGTACCGTGCGCGCGATCGCGATGCACACCTGGACTAAACTTGTTAGTTGCTGCTCGATTGGATTCAGCGAGGTTACCGTACCGCGCCTATAACGTGCAGATATTATTTAGGCACACACGTGCATTAAATACATACCAGAGCTGCCAACCTCTAGAACATGAATTCAGTACTCTCAAGGCTCAAAATCAGTAATTTGGGGAAGAAATCAGTAATTTCCTACGCGGCTCTATGAACCTCAAAAACCAGCACTACAACACTGCGCGGACGCGGTGCGCGCATGATGCAATTAGCTTCGTCACATACTGCATGCCATGCATAGCTGCCAACATTTGGAAGCTCTGGGGTCCCAGATGCTCTCTGGTGCAATCTGAGCCTATTTTAAGGATCATTTCCCCTCAAATTCAACCCAAGTTTAAAATGGGTAAAAAAAAAAAAAAACAGTCGGTGGAACAATAAATTAGTAAATTAAAAGAAAGTAAAAATATATCAAGGTATCAACATCATTTTCAGAAAAGGAAGGGGGTAAAGGGAGAGAGGGAATGATGAGTTGCCCTAAATAGAAAATCAAATAACAGTCTACAACAATAAAATAACCAGAAAAGTTTAAGAAGTTGATTTATTTCTGATACGCCCCAAGCTTATCCTTTGTAGCCTACGGCTACGCTGATAAATAAAACAAGACAAATAAAAAAATTCACAGGATAAACATGATAAACAACAATAAAAAATAATATAGGGAGCCCCTAAATGTAGTGCTAGGAAAAAGTCCAAGTTAGCGATCAAAAATAATTTACACCACTAAAAACTAAGTTTAAACCACAAAAATACTGATTTCAAAATCATAGTTGTGCGACTACATCACCATCACTAGGCATCAGTACACACCCTGCATTTCCCCCACAACTCCAGGCATAGTAAACTATGCTGACTGGGTATGCCTGCAGGGAGGGCTTGAAAATGCCGACATCTGTCCAATTTATTGGCGATAAATGTAACATAAATCATGAATTCAAACAAAATAAACTATTACAAACAATAACAGATACCTTATCTTCCTGATTCTGCAAACTTTTATGTCCATTTCTCTTGCATAAATATGATTTTAGATCTTTTCATGACAGCTATCTGCCGATTCGCACGTGTTTTTACTAGCTGCCTGTGTAGTATAGATATGCCTAATATTTATGCATTGCAATATGCACAACACATTACATGCGGGTGTGTACTATGTGTAAGTACATCTATTGGCATGGCGTGTGCGCCACGTTGTTTTCTTGAAATGATTTGAGACGGGAGAGACGAGGAGAGACTAGTGTGAGAAGGGAGAGGAGAAGAGAGACTGTGTGTGTGTGATAAGTACATTAGTGCGTGTGTGCCATCGCGATCGCACGGAGCACAAATAGAAATGCATAGACGGTAGTGCATTATCGGATTTCCCAAAATCCGTAACATTTCAGCGCCATTCCGTACTCCCGTAATTGTTGTCAATTTCCGTACCAATTACGGAAAATCCGTACTAGTTGGCAGCTCTGACATACTCAAACTTCAAGGTTCCACAGAATTTGCAGGGGTCAACCAATCATCACCAAAATCTAATCGATTCTTCCATGTCACTATCCAAACATTCCCTGAAAATTTGGTGCAAATCCGTTCACCCGTTCTCTAGTTATCTTGTACACAAACAAACAAACAAAAAAAAAAACAAACAAACAAACAAACAAACAAACAAACATACGGAACCCTTTACATAACCCCCTGCCGATTTCATCGGCGTGGGTAACTAATAGTTATAACTCCACCATGCTCGAAAGGTATACAAAATTACAAACGACTAAGTAAAAAGCCTGTTATCATTCAAAAAGAGCCATTGAAACACAAGAGGGCGCTTTTTAAAAAGGCATTGGTTTCAACCATTTTTCATACAAAATTATGCATGTGATGTTTTATTGATATAATGATTAAATAGCGAGATCATCAACAACTATTTAAAAAACGCTTTTGAAAATTTTTGAAAAAGTGCAAGCATTTTTTTATTTTTTTCTAAAAATCATCTAATTATTTGGGCCCCAAATAATTATAAGATCAGATATATTTATTGATATTTCAGCCGTTTCTGGGTCGATTTTGACCAAATAAAGTTTATTCTGCCATTTAAATTGCATGTTCTCTCAAATTCGACACTCAGTTTTTCATTACCTCACAAAAGAATTGTGATCTGCAGCGCCCTCTCTACCAAAACTAAACTACCCCTTTAAAGGTATTCAGCGGGCTCCGGCAAAATATTGCTGGTTCTGACTGTGCAATTTTGTTTAAAGTTACACATAAACTTAAATGGTCCATTCTTAAAACCACACGTCTGTCACAATTACTGTACAGATATATTATAATAATGATAATAAATAACATATATTGTAGCAACTGCTCACGCATTTACCGTCACATAGAAATACAAATATTTAATTGCCAGCGAGAAATAGTCAGCGCCATGATTGATGATGTGCTTGATGATCTATCACACCGGAAATAATCTTCGAAATGTATGGCAGTTAAGTTTGCACCCCCTTTCAAATGTTCAGCATGTGTTTGTCCTAATAGTTGATCGTTATTTTCTCTTCCCCATTGTACATATCCCAATGTGGTCAGCAAAATTAATGTGTGAGTTATCATTTATTGTAAGATACAACAGCTCATCTTTTCTCGGTATACATAATTATTTAATCCATCATTAATACTCCTGATTGAAAGTTTGTTCAAATATGAATTATCTATTCATCTATTTTTTTTAATAGATAAATCTTTAAGCACTCATCTCAAGCTTTTTAACCCCAACTTCATTGTCTATGAAATTGACTATCAACTTGCTCTTGCCCCGAACAAAGATTATAAATTATAATTATAGAAGTTGTTAAAATTAGATCGGAAGTTTGGCTGCAGGGGGTTCTCACCACGCATGCTCACGGGAATATGATTATGGACATCTGAATATCAAAATGTGATAGTTTTTTTATTCTTTTTGGGGTATAAAAGACGGTGTGAATACACGGTAATTATGCATGTTTATCAAAACAAACATGGTCTTTGTATTACCCTTTAGAGGGCCTGTCGCGTCCGGGATTGAACTAATTCCTCCTAACACCCTATGAATCGTCACTTGAGATAGCGGCCCCTCTGAGCATGCATTATCATGATTATCATGTATATATATTCAACAGGGGAGGGAAACCTGGCGGGTGCTGAGTGCTCATTTCCATGCATGTACCCCGACAGTTTAGGGCATAATAGTGGCAGTAATTGCTGGTAAGCGGCTCGCAGTTTGAGAAGATTGACCACATTTCCAGGGGGTGTAATTGACCTTAAAATGATCCAAGAGGAGAAAATATGAAATAATCCATTATGAATACAGGGATCTGACTTCCTGTCGAGTGGCGATTCTTTTGTCCCTATGGAAGCCCTCTTTAACCCCGTATCCCAACAACTAAATTAGTTTGAACAATTCGTTCTCCATTTATTAGGGATATGCTACTAACAAACGTGCTTCGATAGAATGTGATAATATTTATTTCCACATGATATTGCTTTTCAATTTTTGATCATTAGTAAAAACGCGTCTGGATAATGACGATTCAATTTGATTTTAAACTACGTCATCTTACATGTCAGAATGGTTCAAAATTATTTATGCGTCGACATCAGCTAATGTTACTGCAATTGTAAGTGTAATTGCAATTGTAAGTGATGTGCTCAGACTTTGATGGTCTCTCTAAACTTATACTGTGAGAGATCTACATATTGTGTGTTGCAACATGTCCAAAGACAAACAATTATGATAGTTTGTATGCAATCCATACAGAAAACAAAATACGTTAATGGCAGAAAAGGCAGGTACGCATACATGCGGAGAGGTACAAGATATGTACCCTGGTGATGCTGGTGATCGGTGATGCTGGTAGTGAGAGGAGATAACAGATGCCATCACCCAGGTGATGGCACCCCTCGGTGTCATCCGGGTGGCAATTTGCCACATCAATTGACCCACCGTTGACAATCCAAGGGTCCTAACACTATAGCTTTCACCATGATCACCGCGACGCGTGTTTAACCGACACTGCGTCCATGTTTGTTCTTCCCATTATACCAATTTCCCTGTCCACATTTTCCAAGTTCTTGTTCTTGCTTTTTAAACAACCTAAAGAAAAAAGCTTGGTGATAGGATGCGCCGTGTGCCTGGTGCGATGTCCTTATAGATTCCTGATAAACCCATGTTATCTTTACCACGCTTATGTTTAAATATCACTTTGATGAAGCGTATTTTAGTCAGCCCCAAGTATTGTTTGTTCTGCCAATTTACCAATTTAACCCCATTATACATTGTCCATGTTCTTGTTTTTATCAATATCTTCAAGAAAACAGTTGGGTGTTAGATGCGCCATGTGGTGTCCCCATATTCGTGATAATCCCAATTTATCTTTATCACGTTAAAATGTTTAAACATAGGGCTAAATCTAAGAAGAAAGCGATTGGTATATTCCCTGCTGGAAAGTTCACACTCATTCACAGTGTGAATCACAGTGTGAATCACACTGTGGTTCACAGTGTGAATCACGGTGCGCTTCACACTGTGTATTTCGGGCGTTTTCACAGCGTGGACGCGTCGTTCCACAGTGTGAATCACAGTGTGAATCACAGTGTGGTTCACAGTGTGGTTCACAGTGTGGTTCACAATGTGAATCAGTGTGGTTCACAGTGTGGTTCACAGTGTGATTCACACTGTGGAATGACGCGTCCACGCTGTGAAAACGCCCGAAATACACAGTGTGAAGGCGTTTTCACAGCGTGGCCGCGTCGTTTCACAGTGTGAATCACAGTGTGGTTCACACTGTGGTTCACAGTGTGGTTCACAGTGTGGTTCACAGTGTGAATCACAGTGTGGATCACAGTGTGAATCACACTGTGAACCGCACTGTGATTCACACTGTGATTCACACTGTGAACCACACTGTGAACCACACTGTGAAAAGAACATACTCATTCACACTCATTCACTCATCCACACTGTGTATTTCGGGCGTTTTCACAGCGTGGCCGCGTCGTTCACACTGTGGTTCACAATGTGAATCACAATGCGGTTCATAGTGTGAATCACACTGTGAACCAGATTGTGAAATGCTTGAATTTAACATTGTGGAGATTCACATAGTGAAGATTCACACTGTGAAAAGAACACACTCATTCACAGTATGAAACACAGCATGCATCACTCTGTGGTTCACACTGTGAAACAGTGTCACTACACCATGAAATCACAAAAATTAACATTGTGGAGATTCATTCAGTGTGAATCACACTGTGGACCACACTGTGAAACTGTGTGACCATATTAAAAATGCTAGAATTTAACATTGTGAAAACCTCACAATGTGAAACATCCAACACACTATTAAATGAAAAAATGAAATTGTTCACCATGTGGACTTTCATAGTGTATTGCATGAAACTGCCACATTGAAATAAGTAGTTTTTAACTTCCACAATGTCAAATTTGTCAAATTAAGAAAATGTAGTTTTGTAGAGCTTAGTACATAATATAAAGGACAAATGGTCGATAGTCAATGTTTACTTATAAACTTAACTTTAATTATATATACCATCAAAGCACGTCTAAAACATATTTACATTTCATAGCATTTTAGAGTACCTTAATCAGCATGTATTTCAAAGGGTTACAATCATGTACTTTTCAGTTTTCACTAAGGACATACATACATACCTAGAGAATATAATGCTATTATATAAAAATTGCAAGTCGGTCAAGACCGATCGACAAGCGAGCAGCCGCCGGGATATTCAGCACACAGATAGCATGCCACATACTCTACAAGATCGCATTGTTACCAATTTAAAAAATAAATAATACATGAGGTGCACCTGTAAAGTATCGTCAGATATTAATTAATTCTGCAAATTTATGCAGAAATCCCCTTTTCATCTGTAAATCACTAAATATTGTCAGAATATACTAATTTTGTGCAAAAAATTTCTGTATGACTCATTTAACAGGTTTTCAACATTAAAATTGTGACAGCCAAAATTGTCCTTTATTTTTATTTGTATTTCTTTGTTTTTTCAACTTATGTATGCAGTATTTAGAATGAACAATAATAAAGGTTTTTCTAGGAGAAAATCCATAGGTTTTGTACACAAATCACAAAATTTAGCAACTCACTTACCAAAGGTTACGCGACTTCATTATTGTATACTCGGTCATCGCAAATATGGTTGGAAAACTTGCGCAAGTCTTCAATATAAAAATGTATGAAGTCACGCGGCAGTGCATACATTGCATAATTATTGCACAAAACGTCAATGGGGGGGGGGGGGGGGTGGAATCCTACCCCCCCCCCCCCCCCCCCCTCTCCCTTCCCCTTACCTGCCTGGTTAGATGAGGAAAATGTTTATCTCTGGCAATACATTTTGGAAACATCTCTATTTTAGGTACACACAATTATTATTATTATTACTTATACCGCGCTTTTCCCATAAGGCCCAAAGCGCTCAATTTATACACCTATACCTCCAGAGGTCTCGATTTTGGGGCCTTTTTTCTAGGACACCAGATTACATGACTGAAAATCACAGCAACTTTCCAGCCTTTTGAGTCCAAGTCCAAGACCGATGCATCATTTACTGATTAGTGGTGTCCGTGCAGACGTAATAGACTCTTTTCGCAAATGACTTCGCAAGGGCCGAGTACGGAGGAATCAGTCAGCTGTGAATGTATCCGTACTCTGGCTACGTCGCGAACTATTTGCAGTTTCGCAGTGAAGAGTACGGGGAACGTGCATCGATACGATGGGAACGTGTCCTTGCTCGAGAGAACAGGCGCGCTGATTGGCTGACCCATTGAGCATGGACTGTCCGCGCGATCTACGCTGGACGCTTATTCGGCTGAATACCGTTGTAGGTTTGGACGAAACGTGGAAATTTTCGCTCTGCGACTCCCCGCTAAGATTTGCGTTGTAGAATAACCGCATCGTCGTTGTGAAAACAGCCTAATGATACAGCAGGCAGACAGATAAATGGCGGTTTTGAAGATGGAAGAGGCACACCTCCGCTCCTTAGATGAAGTTTGCTGTCACTCCTTCATGTCCCGATGTCCTCTGTGGAGTTCGCTCCTGGCCATCTTCACCCACATATTCTATTCAGATATGAATCAAAATAAATGAGAGATACAAATGTTAATGCAACTAATATTCTGATTTAACCCCTTGACTACGGGAACCGGGTGGGTTGTGTACAAAGTCTATGGAGATTTCAGAAACTCGTAGGGAACGGGTTAAATGCTAGCATGAAGGTGATGAATACATGCCAAAAGCTACATATCTACTGAAAGAAATAAGACAACAAAAATCCCAGCGAATCTTTTCCAAATTGTAATTTTGCCCTCCCGCACATTATTATAAAATTATTACCTGGGTTATAACAATTTTTTTCAGAAAAAGGACAAAACACTCCCTGAAACATTATCCAATCCCATTGCATCTTTCATTCGAACATAACACTGGCCCGTAAGCCAGAGCCAAGCAGATCGCTGCCGTAACTCTTGTGTGCTCTGTTTCTTTTCGCTTTGTTAATCCATGGTCACAAGTTGTTTATTATGAACAAGTTATACCCCATGAAATATCTTCAGGTGTTCACTTTACTTGTCTTAACCCTAAAAAGACTGGGGGGGGGGGGGCTGATTTAGCCCCCTCCCCCTCCTCTATTTTCGTGATTACTTCGCAACGCTTAACTATTTTACAGTGCCACTTCACGACTTTTTTCCTTAAGAGTCTTTCGCAACTTTTGATACCAAATTTGCGACAACCGGGTGTACCGTTCTAATGTTACGTGACTTTTTGTAAGTGAGCGTCGGCCCAAAAATCGCTAAATTTTGTGATTTGTGTACAAATCCTATGGAAATTGATTTTTTCCTAGAAAAGACAAAATCTTCATTATTTTTCATTCTAATCACTGCAATCATTTAATTTTGGGCTAAAAATGGTTGAATAATGGTCAATAATTATTTCCATTGAAAAAACAATAAAAAACATAAGTCGAATAAACAAAGAAATACATAAGAAATGCAAATTTTTGCATAATTAATTAGCTCTAATTAGCATATTATAATTAGAACAACAAATTTAACTATGCAATATTGTATGGCTCATGGACATCTATCACCATGCCAAGTTTGGAGTTGATTGGAGTTTCGATTGCCGAGAAAACTACGAAAACTTAAAAAAAATACCATTTTCGCATAATTAATTAGCATATTCTAATTAATTAATTTTTTTTAACTAGGCAATATTGTAGACCTTATGGACATCTATCACGATGCCAAATTTGGAGTCGATCGGAGTTTCGGTTGCCGAGATCTTAGGGGGGGGGGCCTTTTAGCCCCCTCCCCCCCCCCCCCCCCCCAGTTTTTTTAAGGTTCAAAATAGCCCAGTCTTTTTAGGGTTAAGTAATTGGCAAATAATATCTTGATTTTTCCTTAAGGCGCTGGGCCCAGTCTTGTACAATTCCTATAACGAAAGGGTGAATGTACGTAACATCCCAGAGAAATGATTTTGTTTTGTAAGACCACAATACTAACCTGCAGACATGTCCGTCTCAGCACAGTGCCACAGAATCAGGCCTGGTAATAAGTGCGTACGGTTCTCTCGAGTCGTAGCCCCCGGAAATCCGGGCTTGGTACTAGTGTGAGGCGGTCAGTGAGTCGGCGGGTCACCAGAGTGGAGACACGGTTGACTCCTCTGAATTGCCATTCAGACCCCAGTTTTGAAGATGGCAGAGGCACACCCTGCTCCTTAGATCATTTTGGCTGTCACTCCTGTCCCGAATCTTGATGTCCTTCAGTTTTGGCCGATCTTTTCTCTGAACATGTATCTCTGTGGAGTCTGCTCCTGGCCACCTGCCCAGAACATATTCTATTCAGAAACGAATCAAAATATATAAGAGAAACAAATGTTAATAAATCTAATGTAAAGGTGGTTCGGATTTGTATATCAGACGCACCGCGCCATCTTGCGTGTGGTGCGTACCCGCAGTGTAGCATCCCAAAGCTTGGGTTAGTTAAATGCTAGTTTGAACTTGTAATAATTGAAATCATGTATATTATGTGAAAAGCTCCATAATACCTGAAAGAAATATGACAACTAGTCTAGTACGGATACAGGACTATTACAGTATTAGATTTTGATTACACTCAGTGCATGTACATGTACATGTAACTCACTTACTCATGTGGTGCAGGAAGTATGCGGGTACGTAATACATGGCCATGATGGCAGTCATTCAGATAGCAGCCACACTTTGAGATGGATCATGTACTGACAAATCCTATACTGAAGATTTCTCTATATTTCCAACATTTTAGGAAAATAATTTCTAGGGCCAATTATGTTTGATTTTGCCAAATTTATTTTAAATTCAGAATTTTGCATGTAAATTTTACAACTTTTTCTGAACATAGCCCATAGTTCATGTGTAGCAGATCCTGTGTACAAATCAATTTAGCATTGCTCTGGTCGCTTGTCCGTGTCATGCCTACATTACTACAAATTTACACATGTATACATTATTATTGTTCAATATTTCATCTTCATTCTCATGCACACTTGATTCAAATCTACAAATCTAGTGCTTTTATGGCCTCTTTGTCTTTGACAATATTACTGAAACATTTTATTTTCGGCCTTCTATCGCTAGATGCTATGAGTATGACTGCCACCCGCCGTGCGAGCACATTCTCATTGACAACCATTTGTCGGTTACGGAAAATCAGTTACTGTGTGGTCAGTCGTAAATACAGACTACAAAATTAGCACAAAAACAAAATTTCAATGTATTGATGACTACCAGTAACCATGGCCATGCCCATGGTAACTGACATTCTATAATCGACAAATGGTCGTCGACGACGGTGTTATCGGCTGGCACCGCAGGTGGCAATCGCAGCGTCTAGCGCTAAAAAGCCGACACAATAGTAGAATGTTTCAGTAAAATTAATATCAACGACAACAAAGACTCTTTGTTGTCGTATAAATCGACAAATCTACATCTAGCACTTTCATGGCCTCTTTGAAAGAGGCCATGGGATTGAAAGCGCTAGATGTAGATTTGTCGATTTACTACACTCCGGCCATTACATACATTGAGCCAATTATCATCATGTAATATTATTCATAGTCAGTAGATCTCAATCTATAAACATTCAATCATACAGAAAGTCGGACAAATTAATGACTCACCAATCCACACCAGTCGCCACCATAACTGGATCAATGTCGACACGAAAGGACAATTTAAAATGCCGTGTAACTGGATACTGTATGTTTATTCAAGCTGCAGAATCAGGAGAAACAAAACAAGAGGAACAGTCATAAGTATGCTGTTTAAAACTGAACAATTTGAGCTACTTTTACAAACATTCAATTTGCAATAATCATTATCTATCTTTGTATGAGTAACCTAAACATATGCAAAACATTTTGTATTAACCGTTTCATTAAATATAAATCTGAATCTCAAACTGTATGGAATCCAATTAAGTGTTATTTCAATCTTTCAAAATTCATGCCAACTATTTCGTAGTAAATTCTAACATCACTTCACAAATTAACGTCTATCTTGAATATTCCAACTCGACTAGCAATTTGTATGTCAGAAGAGTCTAAAATGGCATATTTCTAGAAAAGCGTTGAATTTCATGCTTCTGCGCAAATATGCACACTTCTCCATAAACATAGCCACTAAATACAAGTTTACATACTTTTACCAAAAAGAGCACAAAATATTCATATATCTGCCCTTTTATCCACCTTTGACCCATTTTAACCATTTTATGCCAAAGACAAGACTCTTTCGACATACTTTGCCTATAAACAAACGCGTATATTCTCGTTACATTTATAAATAATAATTTAACTCCTGTAAGGAAACATTTGTCATTTACAGAAACTTAATGCTCCTTTCAGGTACATTCACTGTGAACATAATCCTCAAAAATAAATATATTATTTTCTTCAAACTTAGTTAGGGTAATTTTCCCTATGTAAACCTTGTAACTGCCATTGTCATTATTATACGACAATCATTCATTCCGTGTACACATTTACCGTGCTACGTATACAAGATATCACCGCACTGCATTCTTACATAACGTGCATTCACATTGTACGGTAACTCATCCAATACACACAATTTTGCCGAAACAAATTCAACTTATTTCCATGTTTCTAAACTAAACATCTCACTTCCATTAACACCAGCAAATACTTGAATAATCGATATTTTACTTACTTATCGTGCGGCATTCTAAACTAATCAAAGTCGTAACTTTCAGGGCATTTTTCCGCCCGAAATGACGAAAACAACTTCTTCGGACTGAAAGCTAATTGGCATCTGCAACTCGTAATCTTTCTATGGTATCTTCAAAGGAGCGCAACACAAAACAAAATTTGCAAGGTTTGCACAGCAAACCAATAACTAAGCATGCAGCCTCGACCGGCTCTCCTTGGCCTGGTACCTCGTTGCATGGTGTATCGGAATTCGGATACGCTAAGGCTAAGCCAAGGTCGAAAAACAGAACTCTGACATACTCAATTATAATGTAGTAACTGGATCGCTAGTTCGGAACAAACAACTCACAATCAAACAAAGGTCGAAACTATAGCTGTATATAAACGATCGGGATCCAGTTTCTGTCATTTTATTTTTTAAAATGCAATTCGAAGTCCCGCATGTAACGAACATCGAATTCGAATACGGTACATGACGTCACACTCACGTGAATGGGTGCCGCGATAACTCGGCCAACGTCTATCTCGTCCCTTACGAATTGAACTAACTGAGTTGATTACATAGAGTTATATATAGGTACTAGAGTGCGGACTCGCAATGGCTCGCGCGCAAAGGCTCTGTGATCGCATGGAGCATAGTCCGCCATTATTATGTCGGGCAATGTGCCGCGAGTCTCCGTACGCGCTGCACATGCCCTTCGCACTGACTGATGATACAAGTCGGTGTTTGGCCTTGATTTCGCAAGACACAATCTGAAAATTACAATGAAGATTATAAACATATATATACATGAACTGCTCGGAGTCGAAATTTATAGAAAACAACGAGAATAAATGAAATACTCCGTGGGAAAATTTGTTTTTTTCCACAGAGTATTTCATTTATTCTCGTGTTTTTTTTGTTTTTTTTTGGGGGGGGGGGATAATTGTTCTATACTATAAGTATTCTCTTTATTTTGTTCACTTGAAGCTATAGTGTCAAGCCTGGATTTATTACGCGATGGAGCATGCTCTTCACTATTGTATTGTTATGGATTTATGTGTGTGAATGTGTGTTTGTTGAGGAGGGGTGGGTTGGAAAGATGAACTTCCCCTGCGAATAGGAAAGTTTCAATTTAAAATGTCAAAATAAGCTTTGTATTTTCCCACACATTCAACCATCCATTCAACCAACCATTCATTTATCCATCCTTCAAGCATGCCATTCATCCACCAATCTATCAAATCATATCAGCACACTTTTTGTTCATTGCAGAAAATTTCCTAAATCAAATGTAGTCTGTTGCCCTTTCACAAAATCAGGTTCATGTACTTTGTCGATTCATTTCTAAAAGTTAAAAAAAAAATGAACACATAAAAAAATCAAATTGTACAGCGGACTCTCGTTATAAAGAGGTCGGATATAAGTAACAAAACCTGCGTATAACAAGGTAATTTGCTGGTCCCAACTATTTATATATTTTTTTGTTTAGCCTGAATGAGAAACTTGATATAACAAGTCAATTTTCTTGGTCCCAAGGACCTTGTTATAACGAGATTCCACTGTACTTCAATCATTAAATTCAATAAATAATTGTACATGTATCTCCTCATAAAATATTAAGGGATTCTCTATAACACAGACACAGCATTTCTCACATTTCAATATTGCTATAGGCCAATTCACGAATCACGATACAAAATTATTTATACTCATTTAAATAAACAGTCAGTCAATGAACATGTGATCTAAATGTAAATTTATTGATCTTAGAGAAATAACCCAATGGTTTTTTCCATAGATAAATTCAATTCAAACAAATCAATAAATAGTTCTGGTTAATTTCTCACAGTTTTGTCCATCATAATGGTGGTTTTAAATCAAAGAGCAGATGCTTTATACCTCTTATACATGTATAATAATGTTAAAGGGGCAGTTTAGTTTTGGTAAGGCTGAACTTTAGTAGCCAAAACCTGCACAGTAACATTATAAACTAATAGTTATAAATCCACCATGCTCGAAAGGTATACACAATTACAAACGACTAAGTAAAAATGCTGTTATCATTCAAAAAGAGCCATTAAAACACAAGAGGGCGCTTTTTAAAAAAGACTTGGTTTCAACCATTTTTCAAAGTGCAAGCATTTTTTTTTTTTTTCAAAGAATCATCTAATTATTTGGGCCCCAAATAACCCAAATAATTATAAGATCAGATATATTTATCAATATTTCCGCCGTTTCTGGGTCGATTTTGACCAAATAAAGTTTATTCTGCCATTCAAATTGCATGTTCTCTCAAATTCGACACTCAGTTTTTTATTACCTCACAAAAAAATTGTGATGTGCAGTGCCCTCTCTACCAAAACTAAACTACCCCTTTAAATTTCTATTTACCCTATCATAGATAAACTACTTGGATACAAGAACAGTCCCATTGAGAACGAAGACCACATTTAATGTATTGCAATGATGGAATAAATCTCTATTGTATCATCGAATTGGATACAGAAATGTCCATTATTTTTTACTAAAATTAAGTGAAACTTCAAGTTTTGTATAAACAAAATAAAATATGAACATTTGGCAATTCATTCCAATCTAAAAAGTTTCCAATTTGCACTAAAATAGTGATCTTCAATCTGTTCATATGTTGCCAATTTAGGATTCTCAGATTATTTTGGCTAAAATAACTCCTATGAGCGGTCGCAACATTTAACTGTGACAATTGAGGTCTAATTTGGGGCAGTTTATTTTTCTCTTTATTCTGGAACAATCCCCCCCCCCATTATAATTTTTTGGGGGAAAATTTGTTGATGTCAACAACAAAAAGTGTCAGAGGTCCCCCTCCCCTCCCCCCCCCCCCCCCCCCCCAAGAAGTTGCAAGGCATTTTGCCCTCCCTAAGCAAACACCCTGGCGCCGCCCCTGATTCCAGCAGACATGATGATAAGGAAAATAGATATGTATTGAATTTTGTGTGATGTTTGATTGAAACAGCAAGAAGATAAAATCAGTATAGCACATCTCTACACGAAAGTATTGAATCTATTACTATATTGAGCCATTTATATTACTAGTTGCTCTCACTTTTTGTGCATCTCTCAAATTGTGGGCACACTAAAATTACCAGGTTTGGGGATAACTTCCACAAGAGTTGTATGCATACAGTGAGAAAAGAAAACCTCTAGTTGGATGTATCTACTATAAGCAGGTTTTTTTCCTGCAACATACAAAGTGTAGCTGGCTTTTCAGTTTTTAGAAAGAAAAAAAGACTGCAACAATTACAAATCAATCACTACTGAACTTCCCCTTTAAGGCTGAAATCCCTCGTGTTTTATTTTGTTTTTCTGTTAGTTTACTCCCCAAGAAATAAGATTTTCTTGGTCAGGATGTGCCGTTCAGAGTCTTTGTTGTGCTTTACATAGCGTCCAGTGAACAGGCGACCATGGTGATGTAAGAGAGTTCTGATGCAGAGTCCACTGATTTGCTTTACAAGCCGATTCCCATGATCATCTTCACTCTCCAGGTTCTACTCACAGAAGTGCTCTTCAAGATCGATGAACACTTCGCTTCTTATTGTAGACATTACCTGCCCTTGGACCTCGTCAATGAACTTGTTTGATGTCTTCATAGGCCCATGGTTTACCAAGGCCCTCCTGCATGATAGAAAATAGATTTTTTAATTAACAGAAAATATTCATTAAAAAATATGGCAACTGAAGTTGTCACAAACTCCACAGAACACAAAATGTTGCCATTTCTGCAAAGAACATTTTAGCAATAAGCATAAATTTCTTTTAAAATCATTCCACATGTAAATTATGAAATTGTATAATCACATTACAAAATGTACATTTTCAAAGACGGCAAATAAATTAGTTCAAAGGTAGATTTTATAAGAGAAGGGAAAATCTCTCCGGTCATTTTATAATGGATCGTGGCAAAAACTGTTTCATTTTAATTTTTTTTGGAGATATTTTTTGCCTTTTGCATAAGACTGTTACGAAAATTGGAGAGAGCTATTCTTAAAATCAAGAACAGCAGTGGAATTTAATCAAAAAAAGGAAAGGTGTGCAAATGAGGGCCACAACAATTAAAACAAAAGTAAACACCTTTTTTTTTGTATTTCAACTTAGAATAGATGTCACTTACACTATAGGAAAAAAAACAGATACCGATGTGGAATTAAACCTGCAGCCTATCATTTCAAGTCACCACTCTTAACTCACCGAGCTGTGCAAGATTTGCTGCAATGCCGAGGTCAGGATTCATGTCCTTTGTTCATTGCACGGTACAAACTCAGACCGCATCATAATAATTCTCTCCAGTAAGAATTAGAGAGCGTGCTCAACTGTGTCACAGAAATGACTGCACCCCCCCATAGCTAGCTTTAAATCATGATAATGCCGCTACTAAGTACTACTAGTACTAGTACTAGTATACATCTGTAGTCATCTAGACTGAATGATATGGTGATATCATATGAAGTTCAATATAAAATGCTTAAAATTATTAAAAAACAAAAATGAGAAACTCACCTCTCATATCCTCTTTCAGGAAATGTTCACTGCAGAGAAAATTTCCCTGGTGTGAAGTCATCCCGGCTGATCTTCACGAGCCACTGTCAATGCTGAATTGCCAAGGGGTAGTCTAAAATTAAAAAAAAAAGAGAAATACCAAAACAATAATTCTGTGCAAGTAATGAAGTATCATGGGGCCTGGGGTAACCTACAGTACTTAAAATAAATGGACACCTTTTTTTCAAGCTTATGAATATTACACTCAAAACCACTGGAACAACAAAGTTTTCTCAATGCGGAACCTTCTGTACTTTAAATAATAACATTCTTGTAAAATCCACTGCAGAATATTTAGAATTCATCTTCAAATGCCGGTTTGAAAATACCAGTTAGTTACTTAGCTTAGGAGGGTACTCATCAAGCGCGAGTCACGCATGCACGGGTAGCTAGCCGCGTAGAGTGCCGGCGCCGAAGTATGGCTACACTTGTGAACTGGTAGCGCCCCAAAGTCAAATATCCCCTAAATGCTGATTGTTAATATTAAATTCAATAAACTTAGAGCCTACTTAGTAAAGGAACTTACTTGTGAACGATTATGCCACTTCTCTTCACGTATCTGTTCCTTCAACCGTATTCGATACACGAATTCGGCATTTTGAAGGCCTGCTTGCTGGCTGTCAAGTGTCATGTCCACGGTACGTACCGTGCGTGCGACGCGACTTTGCCCGACAAATCAATGGCGGCCGCTGCTCCACGTTGTCACAGCGATTCGGCCGAGTCCGCACTCTAGTACCTATATATAACTCTATGGTTGATTAGCGGTCTGCTCTTGACCAAGGACAACTCGGACACAAATTTAACGATGTAATTTTTAGCATTTCCAATATTTATTTTCCCCCCCAAAAAAAATCGGAAGAACAGGTCTTCACTAGATCATTATTAGGTCGTTGGGAATATGTCGAGCTAGCCTCTTGCCGAGTTAGCTGCTGACCGAGTTGCTATGACGTCATCAAAATCAATGCAGCTAGCTCTTAGGGGCCACCTGTCTATAGCAGCCAACCTGCCTATAGTGGCCACTCAAAGTGATCCCTTGCAGAGAAAAACAGTGTAATTGAACCTGTCAATAGAGGTCACCTGTCTACAGTGGCTACATTTCTTGTCTCCCTTGGGTGGCCACTATATAGACAGGTTTGACAATTTGTGGCGTAGCTACGGGGGGGGGGGGGGGGGGGTATATTTGCGTGCCCCCCCCCCCCCCGGCCCCCCCCCCCCCCCCCCCCCCAATCAGTCCTACCACGCTACGCCACCGTTTGACTGTATTTGACATCGAAATTTTATTTGTAGAATCTCCAAATTTGAACTTCATTGTCCGAAAGAACATTAAACATAATGTGGAAGTACCGAAAATCAATAGCTGAGATATGCCCATCCGAATGAATTATTTGGCAATAGGCGATCGATCAGTGTTTTAACTTTATGAACTGAGTCAACCCCCCCCCCCCCCCCCCCCCTCAGGCCTCCCTTGACCAAAAAAATACGTTTGGGGGGACTTGAACTCCCCCTTTTCAACTTGAAGGTGGTCTCGAGACCTCCCCCCCTTCCCCAAGCTTTCTTATATATTATACAGCTCTCGTCCTTATAGTAAAGGATGTCTAGTTGTGTCCGTGCATAGCCTATTAGCACATGGAACGTTGTTACATTCAATGAGGCATATAACTAGTCTAGATCTATATTATGGCCTAGGCGTACGCCGCGTACCCATGAGGGATTGAGGGGTTCAATATCCCCCTTCATGAAATAGGGCTGTTTTGGGGATGCATGCACCCCCCCCCCCCTCCTTACAAAATTTAAGTGGTCAGTCAAGGCCACTTCTGAGTGGTCTTGACCATCAGTGGCCTAGCGTGGTCGGAAGGATTGGGGGGGGGGGGGGGGGGGGGCACCAACATTATTGGGGGGGGGACAAAACTTATGTATTTCTTTTGTTTTTCTTTTCAAAATGTCTCCTTATTATTGAGGGCACGTCCCCCCCCCCCCCCCCCCCCCCCCTGTCGCCACTGTTGACCACCATAACAAACATCTCAATCGGCCTCCGAAAACAACGGATCTCGGTCTTGGCCTCAAACATTTTTGAGGATTTCGGAATTCGGCTTCGAACAAATCTTCACCGACATCTGGCCCTCTCTAAAAAATAATTGACGGACACCCCCCCCCCCCCCCCCTCGAAAGTTATTTACCGACACCCTCCCCCTCCCACTGGAACAAATCCTAGGTATGCCACTCTTTTAGGGTACTAGCCTCCATAAAATCAATACCGCTTACGAGTCAAACATTGGTTTTTGTTTGTAATATAATATTGAACCATCTTAAAATATATTCAAATTGGTGAAATAGTAAAATGAATACTGTATTGTAACAATAAATACAATAATATTGACATACTTGTTGTGTCTAGCTATTCAGTCAAACCTCTGTCCACCAAGGGGAAGTATAAGACAAGTGGCCACTGCATACAGGTGACCTCTATAGACATGTTCATTCCATTGATAATACATGTATCTGCACAATGTGAAATATATATTTTTCACAATGTGAAATATTTTTTACAGAGTGGCCACATTGTGAATTCTCCAGTTCACATTGTGAAATACTTTCCACAAGGTGAATTATATTTTTCACAATGTGAAATATTTTTTACAGAGTGGCCACATTGTGAATTCTTCTGTTCACACTGTGAAATCTATGTCGCAAGGTATTCACACTGTGAAAATCTGGTTTTCATAGTGTGGAATAAATTTCACAATGTGGCCACAGTGTGAAAGCACATTTCACAATGTGAAAACACATTTCACATTGTGAAATCAAATTTCACAATGTGAACACTGTGTGGTTTACCACAGTGTGGCTGTGTCCACACTGTGAAAACATTTCATTCACAGAGTGAAATGTGTTTTCACAGTATGAAATGTGTTTTCACAATGTGAAATGTGGTTTCACACTGTGTTTCACACTGTGAATGAGTGTGAACTTTCCAGCAGGGTTAGATCCGCTGTGAAGATGTCTTAAGATGCGCGTGACAATGCCATTGAAGGGATGTTGTTTTGATTTAGGTTAATGTAATCTCCAAATTAATTTGGGCTCCTTATGACGGAAAAGTCGAGTCGCAAAACAGTATGATCTCCCCCTACCTATCCCCCTGTCTACTTCATGCTTTACATTTCATTTTCTTATGGTGGAAGATGATCTGAAATAACGACTGAAAATTAAATTTATGTTCAGAAGTGTAATCCATCCTTTCTTGTAATTACCGACAAAACGATTTATCTGAATTCAACTTTATTCGTCCATATACTATCACTCATCTCATAATATTGTGTAATACTTATCATGTGAAAGTTGAAAAGACAATTTTTCAATCACTCGGGCATCTTCGTGCATTTTGCCTTTATCAAATGAGTTTAAATAAACACGAACTCTGTTGTCTATTTATGTGTGATTTTTCAGATCGCAACGAGTGTGGTATGGAGCCGAGGCCGTGCAATCAGCGATGTATAAACACAATGGGCAGCTACAGATGTCACTGCGAACAGGGCTACCTACTTGAGGAGGATGCCAAAACATGTATACGTGAGTATCAAAATAACAAGTATATACCGTTGATCTACCAGTATTCGGCACCCCACGAACTCTACTTGTCCAAAAATGATATTTCTTAAAGATTTAAAAGCACACTGATTGTATTTTGTACTACGGGCAGTTACAGATGTCACTGCGAGCAGGAATACCTACTTGAGCAGGATGCCAAAAACATGTGCACGTGAATATCTAAATAAAATAAACAAGCATGTACCGTTGATCTACCAGTAATCGGCACCCCAAAGTAAAACAATCTAGTCTAAAATATCTAAAATCCCAAAGTCAAACTCAAACCTAAACATTGTCAAATGTCTATAAGGCACTTCTTGTATCTATTAAATGTCGTGTTTATCTTGTATTTTTGTTCACTAAATATACTGGAGAGACGTACTGGCGACGCTACCGGACATTTCCTTGGTTCTCAATGACTGCGATGCTTTTGTTCTTTACCTTGATTCGTCTATTTAACATGAAGCAAACACCTTTTTTTCTTCTTTTTTTCTTTTTTTGTACTTACCCACGCATTTATTATGAACTTAACGGTCATTGACATGGTAATTTTCTCTTCCCACACGGAGCAAGACCTATACCGTCACCCTAAAGCAGTTTTCTATACGTGTGATAATTATGTATTATTTATAACATTTTTTGTTTGCCACAAGTCAAAGTTTATAATTTATGTGAAATCGTTAAGTTCTGTTGTGTTTTTTTATTCAATCGATCCATTGATTAAGTTTCTACGTAGGCGAGAACCTAAATTATTATTTGTTTAAAATCCCATTGAAAGTTAATCCACTACCGATTTGAGGAATGGATTGTGTGGGTGGGATGCCCGTGAGATCGACACGGTACCCCCATGAGAATTCCTCACACCCCGCGCTTATTTCCCCGCGAATTTATTTTATTGCAGAATGTTAATATAAATATCTTTAGTGTCATTTTGAAACGCGATTTAATCATCTGATAATATTCCAGAAAAAACGTATTTATATGTCTTCAAAAAGTCTAAATGACGAACACGCACTATACTGCTAATATAAATCTTGTACAACGAATTATAATTATGTCTTGATGATGCGCAAGGGCTAAGTACGTAGATAAAATATGTATTTTATGGCAGAGGTGTGTACAGAGAAGTAAATTTTATCTTTATCTTAGTATAAATAAGGCTAAAGAAAATAAATTATCCTCTGTTTTATGTTATGCAGAGTGATGCATTTTATTAATGCTTTTAATGCCTTTATCTTTATCATAAGGCTAAAGAAAATTAATTATCCTCTTTGTCATGTTTGTTATGTTATGCAGAGTGATGCATTTTATAAATGCTTTTAATTTGAATTCCATTGACATTACTCTGCGCTTTAGTGAACAATATATCAAGATATTGAATTAACCTCCCAAATAAAAATTATGTTTGGTTAACATGGTTAAGGTTTAATTGGTAACATATGTGCAGGCTTGTGGTGGCATTCAGGCTGCCTGATCTCACAGCCATTCCCACCCACACAAGGCACGCAAGGTGGTACTAAACAAAATCTCTTCCAAACCAAGTTCATGATACTACTGAACCCTTTACCCTTCACCACGTACATGTACATTAATTTCGCTTGTTGATGTATAACTGTCACTTTCCCTGAGTCACGCTTTTGATGTATTTTCTGTGGGAAATGATTCAGATGTTCTGTGAAACAGTTGGGAAAACCTCAAGGTGACAAGTGTTTGCATGAAACAGGAAGACGAAACGGAAGTGCATATTTCTTTCCCTTTCTTCTTCTTCTTCTTCTTCTTCTTCTTCTTCTTCTTCTTCTTCTTCTTCTTCTTCTTCTTCTTCTTCTTCTTCTTCTTCTTCTTCTTCTTCTTCTTCTTCTTCTTCTTCTTCTTCTTCTTCTTCTTCTTCTTCTTCTTCTTCTTCTTCTTCTTCTTCTTCTTCTTCTTCTTCTTCTTCTTCTTCTTCTTCTTCTTCTTCTTCTTCTTCTTCTTCTTCCAACGGTGATGTTCCTTGCACCAAATCCCTTTAGAGCGTATCGGGATGAAGAAGATGACGAATTTACTTAGCTAGTGTTTGAAACGTTTTGCATAAGTTTCCCACTGCTTGGGGGTAGAACAAATACTTATGACGAACGTGAGTGAACAAATATGAACATTTTATCGACCGCACATAAATCATAGAGGATGAAAATAACATTCTGATTGCAACAACTGATATGACTTAACTGCGTTTTATAGATGTATATCATCAGAAAGGCATGCTGTCTATGTGGTTCTACCTCAGATTATTTCAACCTTTCTTTAACCTTGCATTCTCCTAAACTCACGTAAGAGATGTTATTTTGCAGGCATAATTTTCGAATGTATAGTTTGGAAAAAGGTGAACGATTTGGCCTGAATATGTCAAGAATCTTGTATCATGAAATTGAACCTAAATGTAAGTCTATCAACCCCAAAAGACCAAAATCACACGACTGTTAACTGTTAAGTCCTTTAAACTAATGTATATAAGAAAGGTTTCTAATAAAATGACATTCGTATCAGACTATTTATAAATGCTTCTTTCGTTTTATCGTAAAATCTCTGATTTACTTTCTTGTTACAGATCTAGAAGAAAAACATACAGATGACTCCAAAAGACATAGATATGACTCAATTTCTCAACTACTACAGACCTCCGTATACTGTAATGTCATCTATTAGCTATTATGTTGTACTGCATTGTATGATAGGGTAGAGCACATCACCCCACCCCAATAGTTAATACTCTCAACCATGCCAGCAGCCAGATTATGGTCTTGTCTCCTCATTGCTCCTTGTGGATGTTGTGGGTCCGCCTTTTTGCTTTGTAGATGTCGAGTGTTGTACGTGGCTCGTATGTCAGAGGAAGTATTACCCCCGTCTCATTACTATTCAAGAGTCGGGGTGATTAGCACACTTCTGGGCATTCCACTGTAGGGCTATTACCTTCTCCCTTCTGCATCGTATACCGGTGATTATGATGATGATGATGTTTCGTGAGAGTCCATGAGGTAGGGAGGCTTTAATATGTTTAAGGTGAAGGACTTACTCGCATCTCTTGCATACAAGAAGAAGTGGCCAAAGGGCAAGCGAACCTTGGGAGTGGGGGTCGGGCAAGGGAAGTATTGACTTTGGCTTGCGTGAGACGTATTTGCATTTGTCATGTACTTTTGTAGCGGTGTTAAAAGTCGTCCTGGGGAAATCTCTGTTTACTTTCTAACCACTTTTCACCATCTTATGTTGGGTTCGCCTTCTTCTTTTCAACGCAGATTGGTATTTGGGGTTTCTGTAAATGGTTTGTCTAGGCCATATTTAGGTCAGAGTCCAGAAAAGTATTCCATGGACCATTATAACAGTATCCATGTAAGTGTCGTAAAGGGCATGTGACCCCCTTTTGGAAGGTCGAGCAGGCGTGGTATTGACGTTTTGCTTGGTTGAGATGTTGTCTTAAGACGACTGTTTAAGGCGTTAACAGAGATCCCCATAAATATTTGCACGCCCTGTAGCACTTTCATTGTAACTAACAACTATTTCGTCTTGTTATGCAGATAGTGGCGTCTAATTGCTGTTTTCCGTATAATATCGACCCTGTTATACGGTTAGAACTGACCAAACTTCACGCCATGCCACAGAATCGCATTGTCCGAGTGTGTCCAGTTGTCTACACACATCCATTTTTATCCTGCTTATGAGAGTCTTTTCTGCCTGATCGAACTTTTGAACCAACCAAGAAAATAAGAAGAAGTTTTTAATGATATGTCCAGTTTCGTTAAACCCCATTCTATCAAGCGGCACTAATCTATAGATCCCTGACTTTTGAGACTTTACTGGTCGATTCAACCGCAAAAGAAAAAGGCGTCGCAGCGATATGAATTTAGGGGAATGATTTCTTCTTTAGCGGACCTTAAAGTGTCTCACGAAGTCGATAATTTGCACAATAATGTGAATGGTCTCGCGAATATTGACCCCCTAGGGGTGACAATTTTCATTAAAAGGTACAACTGCGATCGATTGTATACACCATTGTTCGTTCTCTGGGGAAAACATGTTTAGGTTGACCACCAAATCGCTTTATTGATTACCCAATTAAAAGCCATGAGGGAATACACTGTTGAAAAGGGTCAACTAAACTGTACACAAGTGACACGATACGTTCCGATATAAAAGTTTGATGCATTATGAAAGAGGGAATTTTATTCAATTTATCGTTTAGTTTAAAATCTTTCGTATTTTTATTATGAAAATATCAAGGTTTATATCATCCTACTATACCACTAATTCAAATAAAAAATAACAAACCTTCGTTGTGGTATTAGATTTAGTGAAGAAAATGACATTTCGTTATAGTTTTAAGTCATGCTTCAAGGAGAATTCCGGACGATTTATTAAAAAAATACAGTATATTGGAAATAAATCTAGTATTCCATGGACCATATTGGAAATAAATCTAGGGATGTGCTTGAATATTTTCAGGATTTGACTCACTTTGGTTGATTTCTAAGAGATTTTTATAATGTCATTAACTCTTAGGATATAATTAAATTTACCGCACACAATCATGAGACCCTTACGTAGCACCCTCACTTTGCTCAATTTCTTGAGTAGGCTTGAATCCGGTGCCACTGCATTGTGATCACTGCATGTGTCATTCATAATAGCCGGTCATGCAGAGCAAATTCAATAACCACGTTTACAGAACTTTGTGTCTATTCAAATTCTAATGAAAGCCAAACGTGTTACAATGTCGGGCAGGCAAGTATTTTCAAACGGTTCGACAATGCAGTAATGCTCAAAGGCACGGTCAGTGGCGCAGCGTGGACTAAACTATTCATGATCAAGCATTGTATTGGTCCGATCAAAAGAACACATTCGCTGCAGTGTAAAAACATAGATAGGCGCATAGTGAGGGTCGCACGTCACAAATTGGTGCATTGTGGGATAGAACAAGCTCGCTCGCGAATTTGTGTCATTAGAATTTCAAAACCAATTATAAGAACCCACAATCATACTTTTTTCATACAAAATTGTGTTTATTGACCTAGAATATCTGTCTTTCAATCATTAGAAGCTTGAAATCGTATGGAAGTCCACTTTAATATTCAGCATTATCTATAATATATTACAATTAAAATAGTCTTTTATCTCGAATTCCTTTTCAGACGACAGTCGGTGCTACTCGGTGAAGAAGATTTTTAAAATGAAAAGATGCTAAAAATTAGATTTGTAATGTATTTTCTGTGATCACTTATCCTTGTTTCAGGCGACAGTCGTTGCTACCCTGGACGATGTGCATACGGATGCAGGAAGAACGGTTACCGACTGGAGTGCATATGTCCAGCAGGACTCAGATTGGCTAATGATGGATACCATTGTCTTGGTAAGATTCACAACTTTGGAACAATATTCACGATAGGAGTGTAACTATTATGTTCGCCTTGTGGATGCCAGGGTGCATTGATCCCAAGGTAGTAGAAAGTGCACGTCAAGTTCGGATCAATTGTGAATTGTGATGATCGTGACGATAATGATAGATATAATGCCATATAGGTACATGTATATCATGTACATGTATATAACAATACATTTCGAATCTGTATTATTTTTTTAATGAAAATGTTAATTGTTTTATAGGCGTCTCTTTGACGAGAGAAGCTAAACGGCGTGATTCTCCGTGACTATAGACTGTGATTATTTATAGTTAGACGAACCTAACGATTGTCTGGTTGAGCACAGAAACATGAAAACATTATTTTAACTTCATGTTTGTTTGCCCCGAATTGACAGTAGCACGAACTTTCCCGAATTGACAGTAGCACGAACTTTGTGATGTGCTAGCACGCATGCATGTTGTCTAGGGATTATAAAGGTACACTGGATCGTAAAACAAGAGAGCACCTGCTGATAGTCATGGGCCAAGGCATAGGTGTGACGAATATTTCTCTTTTATATACCTTATTTTTCCTTTATAATTTTGTTTAAAAATCTCCCCCACTTGACTTTCACCTAGGTAACAATAATTCAAAAAGGCGCTCAATCAACTTGTTCAACTTTGGAGTAAGGCAGGTTTCTCCGTCAAACTTTGTATACACATGCTTATGGGAATACGAAAATGAAACGTTCCATAATTATTTTGATTTTTTTATTGTGTAATTTGTCCTAAAATTTGGATTCTAGATAGCTACGTACCTTATTGATGTACGGAAACCGCTTACTCATGTAAATTTTTTTTTTTTTTATGGAAAGTGGATTTAGCGTCTATTTGAACTAAGCTCTTCAATGATTATAAAAGAAAACAAAAGCATTGTAAAGTAGTCACGTGTCGCCTACCTGGCAACATGGATTACATGAGTCAAGTTCATGTTCATGTGATCGATCCACACGCCTCCCAAGTTGTGTGTGTGTGTGTGTGTTTTGTTTTGTTTTTGTTTTTCTTTCATATGCATTTGTAATATCAGTTTTTATATCGTATAATTAATATTTTACATATGCATCATTTCAATTATTTCTTTGATTCTATATATTTGTGTTATATATCACCTAATTATTATTACCTCGTCGATTTGTTTAAGAAATATATTACACAAAATATATCTCCATTAAGTAATTAATTACTGCATTTTATTTCAATATGTAAACAATCATTTAGATGATTTTACACCATACTCTTCAAGATATGTGAATTCATTACGTGCCTTTCGTTACTATATTTAGACATTTGCACGCGTGCTGCTCTGTCCTATATGGAGCGAGGCAAATCTATTATACACTTGAGTATTCTTCATTATATTAACATTATAATGATGCAATTCATAAAAAAAATGTACAAGCCGCCGTTGTCCTATGGGTATCGATGGAGTGAGTGATCGCTATCATATATAATTGATCATTATTCACTATATCACAATTATGATGATGTAATTGATATCAATGCGTATAGGCCGTCGTTGTCCTCCAGGGATATCCAGGGAATTACACACGTGCAAACACGTGATCTATAGGAAGGTAGATCATCGATATAAAATGAGGTAGATACGTATAATGTTTCGCCTTATTATAATGATCCGTGATGATACTTCATGGGGAGGCGTTTTATGTTCAGGCTAATACTAAACACGTTCATTATTATGTGTTTTCCTCTCGAGATTATACATTATAGGCTTTAATTTGTTCATATTTAATGTTATACTGGTTTTAAAAATCGGTCCACACATATCAAACGTTATTAATACAACTTGGGCAGATAAGATAATGTACTTAAACTGCATATCTGACTAAATATATTGACGATTACATAATTTATGAGCCAATGTTCGCCGCGAAAATTCGCTCAGATGCCCATCAGATATAGAGAGTTGCATTAACACGTACCAAATCTGGTTATTAAATAATTTTATTCTTGATTCAATTCTTCGATATTTAAATGTTTGAAGAGATGTTCGTCAGATCAGAGGTGCGTTCATACGTCCTCAATCTGTATTAAGCATACAATTATTCCCATTTTAATCCACAGATATCAATGAGTGTAAAGAGGGCTCAGATACATGCTCGACAGATCTGTTCACACGTACATAATATTGTTATCGAAGTAGAGTTATTCTTGATTTAATCTGCAAAAAGAGGGCTCCGTTACATGCCCGACAGATCAGGAGTCTTTTCACACGTACATACTATTGTTATCGAAGTAAATCGACGAGTGCAAAGAGGGCTCCGTTACATGCCCGACAGATCAGGAGTCTGTTCACACGTACATAATATTGTTATCGAAGTAAAGTTATTCTTGATTTAATCCGCAGATATCGACGAGTGCAAAGAGGGCTCCGTTACATGCCCGACAGATCAGAGGTGTGTTAACACGTACGGTAATTACATGTGTCTCTGTATGGTGGGTCATCAGTTCAGATACATCGCAGGAAAGCTGAGATGTACAGGTATGTTTAACGTTTTAATTGATACTAGTATAATATGGCGCTGTTTGTTGGTGAAAATGCTAGAGAAACAAGATTATGTAACTTTTCAAGTTCTTTCTAATCCATTTTCCTCTTCCAAATTTTAATTATAAATGTACATGTTGATATACCAATCAAATGAAGCTAGCCAATGGCATTGACGCTAAATATAGTTTTTCAAAGACAAGTAAAATCAATATAGTAACTGTCTAAACTCGGCGTTAACCACACAATATTTGATGAATCATGAGTACCACATTACTTTTCTAAACATGACAATCAACGTCTCGTTACTTTGAAGCGTTGCAGTTAAAATCATAACTTGCAAACATATAAAACGTAAAACGCATGTAGTACTTCTTGACACTTTTCCAAGCCTTCCAAACCTGGGACCTGTAAGAGCGTTTTTCACTCAATCCGCTATCTGTCTAAACTCTCCGGCTCTCACGTCAACTTCCTTCATTTAAAGCCTCGGCGGTAATCTTAAATGGAGAGGGCAGAACCAACTTCAGACATCAAGATTATTTATGTTCGGCTAGACATTTTAGAGGAATTAGGGGTGTGAAAAATGTCCCCGTCATCATTTACGGGTCGTTTATTCTGCATGTAATTGATTATGAAATCAAAACAACCTGCTACATATTAATTATATCACACTTTCCCTCCATACACTAAATCCTAAATAGTAAATTATAATCATATAATTATATGTATAGACAAATTGAGGTAAATTGGAATGCTATACCCGGCATTTTCCGTGCTTTTGTAATTTAATGTGTAATGGAATTACTCAAAATTATTGTCTAAGAACATAAACCAAAAGTTTCCCTGTTGTATTTTATTACCCCCCCCCCCCCCCCCCTCCCCCTTTATGTGACAATTGTTAGGCCAAGGAGGATTTAGCTGTGAAAATACCATCTATTGATGAATTGTTTAATTTTCATTTAACTTTTAATCATGACAATAATTGTTTAGGTAATAAAACTATTATTTATTTCGTTTAAAGAATCCGAGAACCGATGCGCCAACGCTGGCTTGGCGTGTGATACCAACGCCAAGTGTCAGGAGGATGGGAGCGGCACAGCCAAGTGTGTGTGTAACAGGGGGTATGTCGGCAACGGGGAGGAGTGCACATCAGTCGGTAAGACATTCATATCTGATTTAACTGATACTATGTAAAAGGAAATGTGTTGTTTTAGATCGGATACAATAGGACGGGACGGGGAGGAGTGCAACAGTGAGGAGGAGTGCACATCAGTCGATAAGACATCGAACGTTGGATCTGATTTAACCCGTTCCCATCGAGATTCTGACATCCTTATAGAGACTTTGTACATAGTCCACCAGCATCCCATAGAAAAGAGATTAACTGATACCATGTAAACAAAATAATTTAAAAACAAAACAAGAAGAAGAAGAAGAAGAAGAAGAAAACAAAACAAATGCAAGTTGCCTTCAACTACTACATTAATAGTGTATACATAAACTATTTGTTAACTATTTGACCTTCATATGTTTTGTATATTTTAAAACATTTTTTAGCAATTATTGTCTTCAGTTTGCTATGTCCCCCCTTTAAAAAAACTCTCGAGAGTAAAAATCCCCAGTGACATCAATGCCTATATTGAAACACTCCCCTGGGTGTAACTTTGTGAGCAACGTGATTATACTGTGAACCCCTATCCCGAATATTAACAAATTGTAACATTAGATTGACGTTGCACTTTTTAATAGAATATTCATCAACCGATTAGGAGGAAAGAGATATAGGCCGAGAAACACCGACCTTTTTATGTTATCATCGAAATCATGTTTTGGATGTTGCAATGTTGGCCATGATATGTCTCTGTTTCAGTTCAACTTATCAGCGAGGTAAAGATTAGCCTTCGCTGTAGGAGGTTAGCGGTTTGGAGGAAACAAAACAGTTTTCATAAAAATGATAACTTTGATATTAAATACTGCGGCATTTCCTTTCTATATATCACAGAAACCGCGGAAGGAGACGGATCAAATCGAAAACCTCTAGATTTAGATAAATAAATCAAAATCTCGAGGTTCCCTGCCATATTTTCAGGTCAATGTCAACGTATAAAGGGTTTGCCTTTCCGAAGAATAAAACGGAAATGAATCGCGGATATCAAAAAGTATAACTTTCATTTTTGTTTCTATTGCGCGTAGTGTAATCCATTGAAATTTTCAAATAGAAAATATATATAATTATTATAAAAGTCTATTTCCTAAGCTGCAGTGGTCGACCACGTATAGCATGGCAGCCATGACTCAGTTTTTAGTGTTATTCATAACTATTTGATAATGTCCATGAATGTCCCATTTCTTAACTTTTCACCATCAATCTTAGTCATTTTGAGATGGAAATTCATACGGGGTTTTTTTCCACAGAAAATAAATTCATTCTAACTAAAAATTGACCTAATTATCGCATGCTATTATTTCAGTTCATATGCTTTGCCATTGGCTACTGAGCAACTAACTAATGATGAGGAACCAGAAGCCAAACAAATCTCATGAGAAGATCGTGTCGATTCCCATTCGCTACCATCGTAGATTTTGAAGAACAACAACATTTATTTTCTGTGACATTACTTTTGATCTGGGACGATTGTCTTGTTTCCACTAAGGTACCCCACTATTACTGGAATATGACAAACCGGATCCCATACGTAGAAAGAAAGAGGCCTACTTTGACATACATAGTCTATAACTTTTGTTTTTATATAAAATTATACCGTCAAGATCGATGTAACTTTGTTATCATTGTAGCATCGTTTCTTATGAGACTCTTGTTTATAGTTTATATAGAGTATTATCACCAGGTATTACGTTACTTTAGTTGATGGTGTACTGTTGGCATTAGTTTGGAGTTTCGGTATATCGATTTTAATATACATCATTTTATACGTTTGCATTGGAAATCGCAGACAGACCGCAGACATGCAGTACCATATTTCTTTTTTTTGAAAAGGGGGACAATTTGATTTCCGTCTTTGCTGTGGACGTAACCTTTTAAGATCATATTATGCCAACTAAAAAGGGAACATGAGAAAGGGCTCGATATATATATACAGTATATGTCAGCCGCGACAACCAAAACAAATTTAAACCAAAATTTCCAGGCCTATTTCTCTTTAAACGCACCCGTGATGGCGGCCAAGTGATGTGACTATTTCGGTGAACAGGGAATAGAACTATAACAAGTGGGTCTGATTCCTTCCTAATTAGATATCCGGTGTGGCATTAGAAAACGATTTTGGTGACAGGTTTTAGAGCTTGTTCTGAGTGGCATGCACGCGAGCCTTGAGGTTTGTAACAATGATCTTCCATAACAAAGGCCCTTATCGCCATGGTAACAACTTTTCCAGGGTTAGCTGTCTGCACGGACGCCTACTATTAAGGAGTGCAAGCCAATCAGAACCGAGTATATTTAGATTTGAGCTTCATGATCATGTTGATGTAAAGAGAGTTTTGTGCAACAGGCCGCAAAAACATCTTACCGTACTGAGAGAGAAAATTATATTTTTGAAAGTTTATGTGAACTTTTTTAATGTACCGTATATATAAGAAATCTACAGTGTTTCCAAAGGGATTAAAAGGGGACCATACATTTAGAATTAACCATTGTTCTTTGTAATGTTTAGACACATGTTATATCTATATAACAATAGCATGTTTTTATTACCAACATATAATACTGAACTTGTGTGTAACTATACGAGATGATAAATAGTTTGCATTGTCTTATTCATTATTGTCTGGACATAATAGAGGTTCTGCACTTAGCGTAACATATCCTGGAAATGTAACATAAAAAGCAAGAAACATAACAAGAAAATCCCGTCATTATATTTTGAGAACAATGACAAATTATCATAATGTTTCCATTAAGTTATTGACAACAGCTGACAGGTTCAGCAACGGTCCATGTCATAATTCATGCCGTCGTTTTTTCCCGCCAAAAACCATATCTTTTAAGAAAATAATTTGGGCAGTGTTTGCCAAAAAAATGTGGACAACATAATTCAACCACTTGTTCCATACTTGTAAGTTTGCCACACAATTAGACACGAAACCAGGCATTTAACATAAAAACATATCTTGTTAAACGATTGTACGGATATTACAAATTATTTTGATCAAGTCTAATTCGGGGTACTGTATTTTATAATTATTATCGATCCCTGTCTCGATCGCTCATTGCATGGATCCCTGCTCATTGTGAGAAAGTCCTTATGAAATCTCAACACTTTTCTTCGCGTGACAACGTGACGAATCTGCGGGCTGTACCGTATACTTCTGAAATATTGTTAAAGCTCATATTGGTCACTTTGATGTTTTCTTGTACTCATATTGAAATTATTATCGCGTTCGATTGTCATTTTGATATTATATATTGATGAATTTACATTAGTGGAAAACATCTGCTCAAAAGGACCAGAACCGTATAGTAATCGAGAAGGGCTCGCCAAATCTAGGTCAAGTTTGTTATTCTTCCGATGTCCACGCAAGATGACCAGGCTATCGGCGCCGACCTAATTAATGTCGCCATACTATAATAGATATAATAGATATATGTTGCTATGGTAAGATATTGTATCGGTCTTAATATGACTAAGGGCCTGTTATTATCTGAACGTCTTAACTGCTTTGCAAAATGACCATGATGATAATGTAATTTTTGTTTTAATGTTAATAATTTTCCTCTCCACTCTTCCTCTATGATCACCCACAAATAACAAGTAATAGCCGTATCATGATATTATACACCATGCCTACATTGGCACCCCACTCTCAATTATTCAACACAATATAATTCTGTTTTAAAAAGTAAATATTGTAACTCAGCCGAAGAAATTGCCAAATCCCTGCCTAATGTTATTGTAAATAAAATGTGCAATGTTTTGTTTAAAACTTATCACATGCAGTGTCATTCTGTTATTCTGATATATCCATCTGTTAAACATGACGCAAAAGTCTAAATACAAATCGATGATCTTTGACATTGTTTTTACCTTTTCCCGACGCACATAGATTGTGTCTGAAGTTGTAAGTCTCTATTTGACAGTTGAACTGTTGTATACAATCCGTGGTTGAACTCTCGATACATGTCTGATTCCGTTCTCGTGCGATGTATTTTATATTCTGCCATCTTGACCTTTTTAAACCTGGCAAAGTTCAACGGGGTTGCGATAAACTTTATATGGGATTTTTCTATTTTTCGAATTCTAAAAATATTTCTGAGAACGTAGCGCGAACTTTGAGTCATGTTTGATCTCTGTCTGATATAGGTTGACTTTCATTATTTTGCTTTCTGTTGGTGTACGTTTTAATACAATTATCTCCAAATTATTGGTTTATATAATATGTATGTTAAATGTATTATAATATTATAAATGTTTATCATTTGGTTATTCATGTTATATTTACAGGTGTCTATCAATCGATATTATATTTATTCGTTCATCTATTCCACTGATTAAATTGTCCATCCGTTAGTCTTCTTTTAAAAGGGTGTTCGGATTCGTAAATCAGATGCGTGGTCCCATCTTGCGAACGCCTTGCTCACGGTGCAAAATACACACCGGCTCAGTGTTATGTAATTGTGCGCACAAACTAGCCTAGTTACGAATTTTCGAACCGCCCTCTACACGCATGATAATCTTGACAATGTCTACTCATCTACCAATATTTATTTGAATTCATATGTTAATCATAATTATCATCATATTACTAGTATCGTATGTTATTCTCTGTACCCCAGCTTTGAAGACCTGTTCAACGAGACCGTGCTTCGCAGGGGTGACATGTTCACCTCAAGAGTTGGTATCCAACGACATTCCGTATCCCGAGGATGGGGTGGTCAGCCTCTACTCGTGTGGCCCCTGCCCCCAGGGGTACAGGGGGGACGGGGAGACCTGTCAAGGTAATACTTAAAACAAAAATGTTCAACTTTCAATGTTTCAATTATATTTTCGTTTCCAACTTTCTTCACTTACCGTCTTAATTTTGTCGACGATCTTATACATTATCCGTCACAAATGTATGTTCTCTTATTTAATGAAAGAAACGATTGAAACAGTCACATAAATAATTCCAAATAACAGAATGTACTTTGTAGGTTCACGATATAAGTCACTTCTGGCAATAATGTTATCGAGTTGATGCAGCTTCCATCGAATATCCCTCTTTAGCAGGTACACAAATTATAACAAAATAATTGTGAATTTTACAGCCGTGTTTGGTATCAGCGACTTCTCGTGATTATGCGATCGATTTTAAACGATTTATAACTTCTGCTTTATCTCTCAATGTGGCATTTCGCTTCCTTAAATAATTGCAAATGTGATTCTTTACTTTCCCAATCGATTCCGGTCATTTTATCAACCATTTAATATAATAATGTTTCTTTTATCTCTTTTCCCAAAACCAACGCAGACGTTAATGAGTGCTTGGAAGGGACAGCCAACTGCCATGCAGCGGCAAACTGCATCAACACTGCTGGGTCGTATAGGTGTGTCTGCAGAGAGGGCTTCACCGGCAACGGAATCACTTGTAGCGCAAGAGGTAAGGATTTATCTGGTGTATGATTTGGTATCGAACCCACAACCTTCTGATCATGAGGCAAACGCTCTGAACCACTAACGTCACAGTATGACGCACGGACAGACTGCATGAACACGGACGGGTCGGATGGGGCGTATAGCTGTATCTGTCGTGAGGGCTTCACGGGCAACAGAGTAATGTAATGTGTAGCGCTTGGGGAATTTATTTATCTATGGCATGACAATGGTAGCTTGGGATCGAACCCACGACCTCCTGATCATGGGGCAAACGCTCTAAACCACTAAAGTCCCAATATGACGCACCGACAGACTGCATCAAACCCGATGGGTCTATAGCTGTATCTGTAGGGAGGGATTCACTGGCAACGGAATCACGTGCAGCGCAATAGGTACGGGTTCGTTGTTGTATTGAGGTTAGGAATCGAACCCACAACCTCCTGATCAAGAGGTGAAGGACCTACCACTAAAGTCACAATGTGTATGTACTATAGGAAATGATGTGTTTGGGCATTGGAACATTGGTATATAAAGAGATTGTTTTTTAGTGATTCGGAGTTTATCATTTTAAAACCACTCAATAGATGTCAATACCTCTGTTGTATTCATGAAAACCTGAATATTTAAAATGCTGTTGAAAGACTTTATAATATCAGCCCATGTTTGAGGCTACGTAGAAAATAAAATGTAGAATATTGTATTGACGAACAAAATGTGGTCATTAATATTCTATAAGTATATCCGTTATTGAACCACAGGGAAATATTAGTTAGGAAACATTTACATTAGCCTATATTCCTGTCCGTTATATTACCACACAAGTCATCTTAAATACCAGGTAGGCAATATATAAAAAAATTAAAAAAATACTTAAATGGTGAGTTAGTCTAAATAAAAGCAATTTATCTATTATTGCGCGAACACAATAATTACCACAGCATTCAAAAGACCATGTAGGCGCTAGAGGGGCCTAGCTCATCCCACAAGATTTTGAAACGTCATTATACTGGCAAAATTATCGCATATTCCGGCAAAATCATAAAATTTGTATTGAAAACAATTATTAATGGGGCAAACGGCCTCAAATCCAGGTTGAAAATAATGCCCACAATGGCAGTATTTAACAGCCAAGACACGAAAACGCCCCAAAGTAGACCATCCGCCTTCTCTTACTGCCCCTTGTTCATGATGACTCGTTAGTCATAATCAGGTAGCTGGAAGTGGTACCTCAATGGTCGTGTGTTACCATGCCACTGCTTTTAGGACGATGCCAACATGTCCATATGACCCGAGAGAGCACTGTTAAAAAATAGGCGGTAATCGTTGTGTAAGGGGACTTCGCTATGAGCAAAAACATGCAATACACCGTTAACTAATTTGAGAGGGAAGGGTGAATAAGACATTTTACATGATTGTGGAACATTACATTTTCTTCATCTTCTTCTTCTGCAAGTAATTTTTTAGCGATACCTTTTTTTTTTACAATCTCCCGTTAAAAAAGAAAATGGTTTATCAAATTTGCATGTGACTCTAAACGTTCCCTTTCGTAGTCCCCCAGTAGTAATCCCATTTATATTTCCATGTATAGCTGACAATTATCCACGTGAATCCCCCATAAAAAAAGCCTAAACTTAGTCAGCTAAGAAGATAAACCATGGTATTACATTTCATGACGAAAGGTGAAGAAATTCATTAAATCGCTGAAATTAATTTCTTCCGATCGCGGAAGCTCCTGTTGGGGCCGTGAATCACGGGCGTCATTGTTCAACATATCATCCCAGCTCATTAAGCCTCAACATACCGCAAAATCAAGAGCACAATAGAATTGCTACACCCGTAATTGGCCTTCTGGGACTTGGTGGGTTCCCGTTGAAGTCAAGTCCAGGACCTTGGCGGTGATCCTCCACGTCGTAAATGGATATTAATGAGCGCTCAAAGAAGGCCCAGCTCATCTCCTCACCTGTTACCGGTCGCTCATATCTCCACCATGGCTACACACAACTGCTATGCGGTCAGACACGCGTGCCTCGGTCTCCGGTTAAAACCAGGGAACCCCTAACTAGTATCTATTATTATAGGTATAGTGAACTATTGGTTGCGTTGGCGTCACGACTGTGATACTTTAGCTGAACTTGAAATCAATTATGACTTATACATTGGTGAGTGTGCATGGGGTTCTGAAGGTTCAAAGGCGCCACATGGTTCTATATTTGTAACACCACCGTCCACATTCGTATTTAATAATTATGTGTTAAATGGCATGTGAATGTTACTATAATTATACGGTTTTAGAAGATAAAACAAGGGGCACATCCGATGATTGTTGTCATGGGTGTTCACATTTACTCCATATAATGATACTCCAGATGAACTCGAACGAAATATGACTTATCCATTGGTGTGAGGCTCTTTAGATTTAGGGGGCACCGGCCCGTGGTGTTGATTTTGTAATTTCGGTGCCTTCGTGGCTTGGGTTTGCCAGCTAAAATTACTTTATTTCACTCCTATTATCATGCATACCTCAGGATATAATTCATCTTTTCCTCGACATGTATATTTTAGAGTCTCCAACGAATTCACTCACCTCTAAACACCGTGACCTGATCGGTAGCTTGTTAAAAGCTAATAATTAAAATTTCACTTAATTTTGTCCTGCTTTGCACCAAACTTTCAACTAGGAACTTGAATCATAATGACCACGGCACGGTGACCGCCATTTAATTGTCAAGTACTAACAGACCAATCCGGTTTCAAGTCTACGTCTGCCATAACTGGGGTGCTTCAAGCATGTCTAGCATGCTGAACAAAGGTCACTGATTGTTTAGGAGACAATAATAAACCTGATATGTTGCATAACGGTTAAAACCTATTCAAATTCTCTTTTGATGTACTCTTGGAAGCCCTGAGACCCTACAGACTTGAAACCGGATTTGTCTATACATGACTGTATTCTGGAATCAGTTTTATTAGACCAGGAAACGACGTTGAGGGAGCACTTCTTGAAGCGTCGTGGTGAAACGGAACTCGGTTGGGTATCACATTTAGCCGGGGGATTTAAAAAATCATAATTTCATACATTCATATTTTAGGTATAACTTATAAATGATTCAAGGATAGAGGAAGGGGAAGGGGCCGAGTCAAAGCCTCTTAGTACAGTGGTTACATATATTTGTATGATTGATAATTCAGGGGTATTTAGTAAGTTTGTGATTTGAGAGTTAACAAAGAGGGAAGCTGGATGGGTGTGGTGCATACGATGTGATGTGACACCTTTGTCATGTATGCGATGATCGATTGTATCTATTCAAGTCATTATGAACAATCGTTCAAGGTATAGGGAAGTAAAGGGGGGCACGTGGCGCGTTTAAACCACTCACTACAATAGTTTATTGTTGTATACAAATATCAATATCATATCTGTCTGCTGGTAGTTTGAGTGTTAAGGGACAGGGAAGCGGAATGGGTGTGTAAAATGTGACGAGACTCCTCATGTATATAATGTCACGTATTATGTGATGATGTATATTACGTTTGTTGAGAAAGAGACGGGCGTTAAGTCACTTTTTGTACCTCGAATATGTTTGAAATTAGTGAGCCTTGTACTTGTAGGGACTAAAATTTAGCTCTCGTTTATTTTTTGATGGATATTCCCCAAATTGGAAGTATGTTGATATGTCAATTTGGCTTCACATAGATAAGGCTCCGGCGTACATGTACAACGTGGTATTATGCAGAACTCAATTTAGTCAAAAATTGACTTAATGCCCTTCTCGCTCTCATCCTACGGAGACAAGAGGGGGCTATTGTTTGGCAGACGGTCTAGAGAGGGGGTGTAGATTATAACAATGTGAGGAGTATGGGTGCAAGGTGTCTTGTTTGTCAACACCTGGGGGTATTTAACAGGAAAACGTTCCAAGAAGGCTGCGGCTGACGGATGACATGAGGCGACTCATATTTTCAGTTAGAAAATCGACATTAAAGGTGGTGAATCGGATTCACTAATCAGACGCGCGGTGCCATCTTGCAAACGTCTTGCGCACGGTTCCATATAAACACTGGCTCAGTGTTATGCAATAATAATAATAATAATAATAATAATAGGTTCGATTTATATAGCGACTAATATGATGCAATATCATCTCTAAGCGCTTTACACGATTATTACATAGGAAACCATGCAAATCAGCACACATTGTGTGCACCATCTCCACTCCCTGGGGAGCATTCCTTCCAAGCGGCTCATGGGCGTTGGGGAGATCATTCGCATAAAGGCTTATGTAATGCGCACAAACTATCCCTAGTATATATATAGTTACGAATGTTCAAAGCACCATATACATCCACACGCATTGTATTGGATGTCTTTATTGGATGTTCACTGGGTCATCAAAGACACAACAAATAATGATCAATAAAGTAATAATATGGATCACATGATATTTCGAAAACAAAATTTACAAAATGTAAACAAAAATACAAATAATGATTACAAAACAGATATACACACGGGCTCAATGTTATGTAATGCGCACAAACTATAGCCTAGTAATATGAGGTTCGCACCGCCCTATATCCATCCCCATGCATGCCAATCTTGAATGGATTTCCACTAGATCATCAAAGACTACAGCGTATAAGGTTTTCATTTAAGTAATTATATGGATCGCATAATAATGACGACAAATATTAATTTGTGAAATAGATTTTCTCTAATACATTCTGTATACGTATGACAAAACATGATAAATTGACATCATGAGTTTAAAAAAAAAAATCGATTTATGTAATGGGAAAAGGCTTGTCAGTTAGAGAATGAGTCTCTCGTTCATGAGATCAGAAAGTGGGTGGCAGATACTGCGGACATTGTCATAATGAACATTTCTAGTCGGTGCGATATTGATAGATGAAACGGGTAACCATGGTTACAGTTGGGGGATTCTCCTTTATGATGACACTTATAACTTGGAAATGAAACCTCTCCCTTTTAATAATTTAACAGCTTTCACCTTTAATATATGCTTCATATTTTGCACACCTCCTCCAAACCCATCCACCCCTTGTTTGTGACTGGGGCCCTGGCTCCTCCGGGGGCTATGACTTTAATACCTCCGTGCTCGAGCGAGGAAAACAAAAACACGTCAACAAACTGGATCTGATGAGAACATTTGAAGAAAAAAATATATATTGGGGTTCACCGCCCAGAGGATATAGAAGAGAGTGCAAACAACCAAGAAAAGTTCTAAAACAAATATTTTGCACGTTCAAATATATTTTAGGGAAAAGCAAACAAAACGAAACACCTGCGATTTTAACAGAGAAATTAATATTTACGTGGTTTACATAAAAGGGAACATCATGTGGAAGAAAAATATTTTGAGAAAAGGCGAAAAAAAAGTAAGATTCTAGCAGAAAACACAACAAACATTTGTTAACATTTGTTGACGTGGTTTGTAGCAAAAGAAAACATAACGTATAGGAAAAAATGAAGAAAACATAAGAAAACAAATCCCACTATTTTGTATATAGTTTTGTATATATCAAGAGAAAACATGAGTGACGTAGAACTTCGAAGAAAAACAAACTCCTGGCTGACAAGCGTCTCTCTCGGAACAGAAGGGAAGTGAACCCGATCGACGCATTGTCGCTCCTGGCTCTCATCCATCTATCCAGTTATTGTATTATGATCAAAAAGTAACTTATGACTTCGATGTCTCTGCTTATAATATTATTATATATTATTATTATGCCTCATTGAGTGATCATGTTTGTTGGGATAATGCACAATGTTATTGTTGCGATGACAACTCCAAGGCCATGTTTTAGCGACAGATTTCTGGTTAAGGATTTTTTAAATATAAACATGATAAAGGGAAAGAAAAGTACGTGCTGCATAATTATATTTGTAGAGAGTAATAACGTTTAGAGTAATAATGGGAATTTGTTTTTCTTATTAAACTATTTAGCAAAACATTATGTTTAACCTTTATTTAACATGACTTGCTATAATTATTTCTTTTTTTTTATGAAATGAAAAAATATTATTTTTCAAATAATGACGTTTTAATCAAACGCAGTCATGTTTTATCCCTTTGTATTCCTTGTTCATCCCTTTGCCATCTTAAATCTAATTGTGTACCGATTATCTACTGCAACAATTGAACCATTCACTAATCATGCTAATTTCTTCTATATTATCTCCTTTTCGACTTTCATCTCCTTTCAGGTTGTGACTATCCGGGTTTCCTAGTCAGTGGTCAGATCACACCTAATCCCGTTGGTCTGGACGGACAGTACAGAGATGGAGCGGTCATTAGCTTCGAGTGTCGGCGGGGCTATCATCTGCAGGGAGCGGCCAGTAGTACATGCCTCACTGGCATGTGGTCAGCGGAAATGCCAGAATGCACAGGTACAGTATATATATATGCTCTAGATTTCGGCCGGTTTGTTATTCCGTTCACAAAGCCTTAGTCTTAGAATCTTTAGGATTGAAGGGGGCAGATTAACCCGAAGAAGAAGAAGAAGCCTCATGTTGACCTACCGTATCTGTCTATTGTGTTTTATTGAAATGATTGTTGAGTCGGTGTGGTAGCTAGTTTCCGGTCATGTTTATATTTCGCCAATTCGGAGCAATGCTGAACTTTGAATATTGTGTCCATACCTGAAATTGTAATGAATATGCCGCTGTCATTCAGGGTCATGACACAAATGTGTTGGAGGATGAGACTTAAGGTAGTTCGGATTCGTATAAACTGATCAGACGCGCGGTGCCATCTTGCGAACTCCTTGCCACGGTGCGAATTACCACTGGGTTTTCTACAATAAAACTCATTGCACAAATTAGCCTATAGTTACGATGTTAAGGACAGGTTCTACGAAAACGAAGCTAGACGATATTTGAAATACGAAAAGTGCAAGAGACCATAATATACTCTGGGCTAGAATTACCTGCAACGAACGTCGTGTTATGGCGACTGTAATGTGATTGATGGTCATGCGCTCTCTGTTAAATTAATCAATAATGTTAAACTAATTTGTTTCTCGCTAATCGTCAATAAAATAGCAACATTCCGTCACTTGATGTTCGTTTAATTGGTGACCTTACTACGGTAACTTGGTGGTCCGAATCTCTACCCTCTGACAGCAAAATTGCAACGAAGAAGTAACAGTTTACAGTGTTATCATGCAGGGTATGCCGTAGTACTGAGGAGACAAGTAATAATAGCGGAATTATATACTTAAAGGGATCTTGTAAAATTGTCAAAATCCACAGTTCTCACATAACTCGTTGTATTCTGTATGCGAGACTTTCAACTGCGTTCAAAGTTATAGCATTGAGTTTGCAATCATTACTCAGCCATATGCCATTTATTCAACCTGTTCCCGACGATATTTTGCAATCCCCGTAGACATGGTAGAGTTAATACTATACAGGACCAACCCCCCCCCCCCCCCCCCCCCCCCCCCAGGCTCCCGTAGGCAATGGGCAACATGAAATGTTCACACATCACTCAGTGGACATATCAAAACACAGAAATACACATTTTATCGAACCTACGTCATTTTGTTCAAATGTCAACATAGTTATAAGATCCCTTTAACAAATCATACACCTTCATACTATAGCTCTTATATATAATATCGACTGTAAGAATATCAATCAAGAGAGAGGTTCTATGATTGATAATCCATCATGCTAATGGGCGGGTCAAGGCGAAGTAATTATTCCAAGATCAGTACCTCCTCGTCGTATATGCGTGTCATGGGGATAAATAATTAATAGACCATTTGTGATGGAGATTAATCACTTGTTAATTGTAATAGTTAAGGATCCCGGGGGGACGTTGATTATGATTCACAAATCATATGCAACTTTGGAGTACATGTATTTACTCCATGCATTTGATTGTCATAAAATATATTACAATAAAATAGCATTGTTCTGATTGCGATTGTTCGTCGTTATTAGAAGATGATTTGTGTGTGTAATATTTAATTATATAATATGATGACGTCATAATGAAGGTAAATTGAGCATTCCCATTGGTTGATTACCGATGCTTAATCCGGTATAATCAATGGTAAAGTTATAATACATATGTATTATAACTTTTCAGTATGTACAAACTGACCATAGAGAGCCAAACGAGCTGCGCAGGGGATTGCCTTGGAGTGCGTAATGTGCTCTTGTGCGCTTGTTCTTGAATGGGGAAAATGCGCAGAGCGCGCAATTATTTCTAATACGCGCTGGCACTACGCAGGGCCGACAATGGCTGGAGTACACTCACAATTTGAGCAAGGTCAATTTGGGTTTATCAACATGATAACCATATCAGTTCCTCAAAATAATCATATTATATAACAAATAGTACATGCTTCTTGTCGTTAAATATTCCACAATAGACACCTCTACATTTTTAATTTCTCTCGTGCGATTATATTGCACTCGGCCTGCGGCCTCGATGCAATATAATCGCTCTCGAGAAATTAAAAATGTATCGTTGTCTATTCTGGTATATTCAACTCCAAACCATGCACTATTTGTATAATATAATACATGTAGTAGTTGATCAGTATAGGTTATCATAAAATTCTGTAATATTACTTCATGACGATGTCTATATATTTATGAACGGGTCTATACCACTTTTATAGAACTATATCAATAGATCAAACGTTGAACACATCCATCCATCAAAATGTGATTAATAAGATATGTATATACCATCAACATTTGCCCAATAATGTTAAATCGCAGGAACTAAATTTCCACCGAGCAGTGTAATGAACGCAATTATTAGCTTTCCCTCGCATATTAAAGGGGTAGTTTAGTTTTGGTAAGGCTGAACTTTAGTAGCCAAAACCTGCACAGTAACATTATAAACTTATAGTTATAACTCCACCATGCTCGAAAGGTATACAAAATTACAAACGAATAAGTAAAAAGCCTGTTATCATTCAAAAAGAGCCATTAAAACACAAGAGGGCGCTTTTTTTATAAGGCATTTGTTTCAACCATTTTTCATACAAAATTATGCATGCGATGTGTTATTAATATAATGATTAAATAGAGAGATCATCAACAACTATTTAAAAAACGCTTTTGAAAATTTTTAAAAAGTGCAAGCATTTTTTTATTTTTTTCAAAAAATCATCTAATTATTTGGGCCCCAAATAATTATAAGATCAGATATATTTATTGATATTTCAGCCGTTTCTGGGTCGATTTTGACCAAATAAAGTTTATTCTGCCATTAAAATTGCATGTTCTCTCAAATTCGACACTCAGTTTTTCATTACCTCACAACAAAATTGTGATGTGCAGCGCCCTCTCTACCAAAACTAAACTACCCCTTTAATTATAAAGTAATGATCTTGTTCAAACGTAAAAGATTGCATGGCTAGAAGTCAGTTGTGTAATAGGACTAAATCTATATATTCTTAAAAAGGATGTGAGCAGTTATTTTAGTAGGGAACATCCCTTTAGAACTCGTTGGAAAATGACAATCAGTTACAAAAACAAACATGACTTATTTTTATTATCACAAACGGAAACATTTATGATTCCGATGGATTATCGATAAGAATATTGTCTCTTAATCTAATAAACTAATAACCGGTACGTATACCGTATATTTGTTTCCGTATTTGTTATGGCACTGGCAAGGCATGACGGACCACACAGGGGAAAGGGTTGAGTCAGTGCATGGGAAGGATAATCTTTAAGCATTAATGTGCCTTTTGTTTCTCTTCATCGTTTGGTTATCTTCACCACATCCGTGTCTTTACAACGGGGACACGAAATAATTATTTGGTCAAAGCCAATTAAAATCAGGGCCAGCTTCGCTCGAAATTCCACCGAACTCCACCAGATTTCTCAGTATGGATCTGAAATATATACATAACTGTATGTACAACTTATATCGGATACATGGTAGTGTTAAACTCGGACAGACTCGCACGCTTTCCCTTCTTTGAACTGGGGGCGTATATATGTTGACATTAATCTGACGAAGCGATTTTGATGAAATCATGTTAATGTCATGAAAATGAAAATTCTCTGTTCAGTTGACATCATTTCAAAAAGTACAGTAACCTTTATTAAGTGTAACCCAGCTTGATTTAATTAAAAGACAATGTCAATATAAATGTGTCAATATATTATATAACAAACCCAAACAGCAGTAAACGTTGTATGGTGAGATATTCAATAATTATGTACTTTGTGATTAAAATCGTTTGGTAAAGCTCGAAACCTCTGTATACAATTGTAATGTATGCCCTTTAGAAAATATTATTTTAAATCATCAATTCGACAGACGCGGACGTTTCCATTTAGATAACGTGAAACTAGAACACACAATCAGAACAGTGACAATGCATGAAGGTGATTGGTAATTATGTACATCAAATTCATTATCCTGTTTCACACTCATCTCTATAATCACCTCGTAAAATAGTTGATACCGGTGTGAAAATGTTAGTATAATTCTATTTGTTGCTCAAATTAGGGAAATTATTGCTATTAAACGTTCAGCTGTGGAAATCGGCCGTTTATTAATTTCGTCCTTCCAATTTCAACCGAATGTAATTATATGTCTAACAAAAATTACTCTGATTTCTGCTGTCACCTTCCCTGTTCTCCTTTCTTATCCCCTCTCTCTATTATTTTATTGCCACACTTGTTTTTTTTTATTCCGATTCCTGTTAAGCTTTGGTACTTTTTAAAAATTCATGTTTAAATGGCATTATTTATTATTTATTAATTAAATGATTGATTGATTGATTGATTGATTGATTGATTGATTGATTGATTGATTGATTGATTGATTGTTTGATTGATAGATAAATTGATTGATTGATTGATTGATTAAATGATTGATTGATTAAATGATTGATTGATTGATTGATTGATTGATTGATTGATTGATTGATTGATTGATTGATTGATTGATTGATAAATTGATTGATTGATTGATTGATTGATTGATTGATTGATTGATTGATAAATTGATTGATTGATTGGTTGATTGATTGGTTAAATGATTGATTGAATGATTGATTGATAAATTGATTGATTGATTAATTGATTGATTGATTGATTGATTGATTGATAAATTAATTAATTAATTAATTAATTATTGTTTTTTCATTCATTAGTTAATTTAGTTACTTCAAAAAATTTCAAATGCATTTATCTACCTTAAACAACCTGTTTTGGCTGATTTGCCTTCAGTATTCAATGTTTTAAGTATATTTGTTTTTTCTAATTTCTCTCTAGTCATTAAATTAATTTCGTTTACTGATTTGTTTTGTTTCTTCCTCTGTCCAGATATCGATGAGTGCGTGACAGGGGATGCGATGTGTCATGAACATGCCAGCTGCCGCAACACACCGGGCTCCTTCTTATGCACCTGTAACCCCGGCTACTTCGGCAGCGGGGTCATATGTTCCCCCATCAGTAAGTGGATGAAATTTCGGTTATCATTAACAGCTGTATCAGAGTATGTTTCAATTATTTGACTCCCCAGAAAGAAATTTAGAAATTGAACTTGTAGATGAGGTGAAACAGGAACAATGACTATATTCTTTGTAGAGAAGAGTAGAGGTTCCGTGCTCAGGAAGGTTAATGTACTTAACAGCTGCAAAGAAACATATCCCTTTTAATTATTTTACTCTTTTAGTGATAATAAATAGGAAACTTGATTTGATGGAAGTGGTAAAACGCTAGCGATTGCACAGTCTCTGAACATTAAACACAAATATATTTATTTTCTTTTGAAATGATAACACATCCACTTTAAACCAGTTGAAATGACATTTTAATGCGTAATAATTATAAGCTCTTTCTGTTAAATTAGTGTATACATGGCATACAACATCAAATTACGATGTTCTTTTTTGTTTTGTTTGTTGCCATCAGCTTGCGATATTTCGGCTGTAGCCAACGGAGAGGCTATACCGCCCCCTATCGCGGGGAAGTATAACGACGGCGATCTGATCAGCTTTCTGTGTAACGATGGCTATCAGCTGATTGGTCCGCAGAACAGCGTGTGTGAGCTCGGTGATTGGTCAAATCCATTTGGAGAGTGCGTAGGTAAGTGAGAAAAAAAACATGGGCGACCTAATCAAATGCGATTATGATGATTTTATGTACCCTTCATGTAAGAAAAGAAAAACAGGAAAGCACAGTTTCCCTAATGATGAACACAAAACTAGACATTTTCTATTCAGTTAATAGAGTAACAAATAAATGAGTCATCATCAAATGGAATCTAAAATATTCAGATGTTCTTTACTACCTTGATTGTTTTGATAAAGGAAGATTGCTATTAGAATAGCAAATACTATTCAAACATTTTTTGTTATAGCAAAATTACTTATTTTCACATTTGTTTGTTCATTAAATATCATGCATCCATCAACAGCAGATAAAGGTAATCATAAAGGTGTAAACTTGTCATGCATGGTTCAAGCCTTCAATGTTATTTTTGTTTTGATGTGTAACGCTCATTTGTCTAAACTTGTGTTATACATGTAATTTTGTTTTTGTTTGTGTAATATCTGTCCATTTCATAATGTGTCTTGTAAGTTTCTTTATGTTGTACCAGTTGTGAGCAATTTCGTTTTGTCATAGGCCTATTTGGCGTTGGTCTTTTTGTTGCTTTTTTTATAGCTGTTTTTTTTCTGTCTGGAAACAGTCTGCGATTTTGTCGGATTCGTATAATTATCTCCAAACATACAATGATTTTGTTCCATGTTATTCATGATACGCAATGGAGTTTCAAAATAAACTGAAACGCTTAGAGAAAAAAAAGCATTTAGAAGAAGCAACGTCTTTGTTTAATGCCCATGTTCGTGTTGTTCTGTGTAATTGTTCAGTGTTGTGCTTATTGTAATGTTGTTCAGTTAATATAACAAAATTATACTTGTTTTATATTGTTTCTTATTGAAAAAAACACACACAACATGACTATATATGAATGATGTTGTTATTGATGTTTCATTGTATTCTCTCTAGATATTGACGAGTGTCGTCTGGCCGAAGCGAACACCTGCCACGAGCATGCGCAGTGCATCAACCAACCAGGCTCGTACTCCTGCGTGTGTCCCAATAACTACTTCGGCAACGGGCGGATGTGCATCAGAATTGGTTAGTTTTTCGTTGGCAAACATCATCTAGAAGTTATTGATTGATGTAATTATAAAGGTTGTTGAATCTGTCTGATTGAAATTTCATTTATTTGAACATACATCCGTCTCTGCATATGTCCCCTCTTCCTTTAAAATGGTCTTTTCCCCCTTCTTCATTATAATTATTATAGTACCTTTTTCATGCCCTTTGAGCACCTTATTATATCAAAAATGTGTATGTATCTCCATGACAATTATGATTAAAAAGTGATTATACTCAATAATATAACAGACTTAAAATGTATACCGACCAAATATCATTATTATTACTCATAAGTTCGATAACTCCTCCTTTGTTCCTTACAACGGATGATTCCTGCTAGAATCATCGTTTGAGTACCATGATACTTGGGGAATTATTTGTGGGCCCAACGAACAGCAGCAAACAAATTTAAAACTTAAAATGTGAAACAAAAATTTGCTGCAGATTCGAAACAAATTATGAATCGTTTTCATAACCGAAACACATCAGCAATAATGTTTTTAATATTTTGATTGTTATACTTGTGTCCCTTTGGCAGATCCGATTATGTTATTTTAAAGGGGTACTGGTAGGCATAATGAACACTTGCAAGCAAATTGAGAGTCCAAATATATTAGCTGCAGATGCAAAACAAATCATGCATCGTTTTCATATAACCGAGACAAATCAAGCAATAATTGTTTTTAATATCATGCTTCATTCCCTTTGACAGACCCGACCGTGTGTGGGGATTTCCCTTGCGCCCGAGACGTGGTCTGCACTGACCTGGTCAGAGAGGTAGTCATGGCGACGGTTGACCTGACTGACCCCACCCTGGACGTCATCCGACTCTACAAGTGCGGGGAGTGCCCTGACGGTTACCAGGGGGACGGCAAGAACTGTGTTGGTACGTCTGAAGTAAAACAAAAAATTGAGAAAAAAATCAAGAAATAAAACCCCAAAACATTATTATTCATTGATAATTTTATCAAACTAGAGCACAACAATTATTATCCTGCATGATTCCAATATTGTTTGCTTCTTTAATATTTCCCTCAAATTTGTATCTCGTTTAACAATGTTTGCATGATCAAGCAACAAATATAATAATGACTAAAATGCTTAAATTGCCTTTTGTAATTCAAAATTAAATTCAATCCAACAAACAAATTTCTTTTCTAATCAAATTAAATTGTTATTATAATTATATAATAATAAAATGATAATAACGATTCGTTCTTATTCCATTGTTTAGATGTAAACGAATGTGCTGAGAATCTGTACGAATGTGATGCAAACTCCCAGTGCTTCAACCTGCCCGGCACCTACCTATGTGAATGCAACCAGGGCTACTATGGTGATGGGCGGCTTGCCTGTGTGCCAGTCGGTAAGTAACCAATACATCCGCATCTAGCTCAGATATATTTGCTTTGTTTTTGTTTTTGTACTCTCTATATTGTGTCTCCTTGTAGGAGAAATTGAATTGTTTGTGTGCGTGCCTGTGTGCATTTTGTGTGTATGTGTGTTTGTGTGTGAATATGTGTGTGATTACGTGTGTGTGTATTTTGGGGGTGTGTTTTGTGAAAACATTATTTGAATTTAAATGTATGCGTTTTCCTGTGTTTCGTATGTATGTGTGTCTTGTGTTTTCCTGTGTTCGTATGTATGTGTGTCTTTCTGGTTTAATAACATGTATTCATTTGTGTGTGTTTTTTTTAATGTTTGTTAAATTGTGGTTTTTTTTATTTAATGTTCGCAATTTATGCACACGTGTATGAACGTCTTTTTATTTGGATTATTCTTTTCTTCTTGCATTTCTGTATGGGGGTTATAAGCGGTCATTTAGCGGCCACTACAAAGAAATGTTTATAGGTCATTCAATAGTGGTCAAGTAATGATATACTGCAATGTACTGCAACACTGTTAATAAATAGGAAGTAATCGGGGCATTTAAGTTGTAGGATATTGCCCAAATGTCTGCGGTTTGCATTCATGTTTAGCCCAAGAAAAGTTTCAATTTCCTACGGGCCATCTAGGCTGAAACTTGTGGTGATTCGATCGGGAAAACCACTGTCAATAGTCGCTAAATGATTTTGTCCTGTTTCCGTGTTACATATTTACTTTGATGACAATGTTGACTTTCGCTTGGCGATAATTTTTTTTCCCTCCGTTGGTTTATATTTATATTTGCATTGATGGCTTCTGTTATTTAATCTCACAATAAGTTTTTAGGAATTACTAATCGTTTTGGCTTTGAATTGATTATTTCTATTTGCTCTGATAACATTTGTTATTTAAACTTAAAATAAGCTGTCATGATCGCCTCGGGAGTCGTCACGTTTTGGTTTTATGTTTAACGTAGTGGCAATAAACAGTCATTACAAATCTGAATATTAAGCTGGAAAAGGTTTATGGAAATGCTGCAAAGTGAAATAATTGCTTAAAGATTTAATTCCACCTTTTCTTTCTTTTTTTTACTTATACAGATGACCGTTGTTATTTAAGTTCTATAGTTATAAAATTGTTACTATCATATATTAACATCAATTACCTGAAAATCACAAACGTATTTAAACAAAATTTGTTTGGGTTTTCATTCAACCTAAGAAAAAGGCGTCAATAATAACCAAATTATTAATATCTGTTTTGTGTTTCTTTTCTCCCAAACTCCAGACCCAACAATGTGTTCTGACCTGCCCTGTTTCGCTGGGGCGCCGTGCACTGACCTTAATAGACGCACTGTTCTATCGGGCGTTGACCTCTCCAGTCCGCCTGACGTCATCACCCTCTACCAGTGCGGGGACTGTCCCCTGGGCTATACGGGCAACGGCATCGATTGCGCTGGTACGGAACGAAATTTAATACCAGATTCTATTTACAAAGACCTATTATCGTAATTATGGAGCGATATCAATTTTATGAATCAAAAAAACGTTTTACTGAAGTATGAATGCTGGGCAATAAAATAATTACCAGCTATATTGGCGACTACAACAAAGACTGCCCCCTGGGCAATTCGGGGGAATGAATGACATCAGTTGCACCGCCATGAAATTGATACAATATACAATCAAAACACAATTGAGCAAATAAATATCGAAATGGTGTAATAGACACCAGTCCTCAGACAATCAAAATAGTAGGTCTAACATTAATAACAAATAACACAGTGCCTAATATATTTTGGCGTAATTTTTTAGATAAATATTGAATTATTGCCAAAGGTGTACATAGTAGTAGAATGGCAAAATACTATTATGACGTTTGCTCCCAAAATAGGAAGCAGATTAATCAGTGGTGTATTGCGGGCTTCTTACATCACAGGAGGGCTCGCCTTGAACTTATTTGGGCGAAGGCTCTATGTATATATATCTCTGTTTTCCTCTGTTTGCTTTTATTGCTTCTGTCAATTATGGCATGTATGGGGGATCATGTGCCCCCTTATAGCTACGCCAGTCGGATAATGATCAACAACATTTCTATTTAAACATTATCCTGGCTTTAATTACATTATTATACAATTATTTCTATCATTTATTATGATCGATGACTATTTGCATTATTCACGCTTTTTATTGATTTTGTTTTTAAATGTAGACATCAATGAATGCTCTCTGGGTACCCACGACTGTCACCCCAACGCCAAATGTATCAACTTCGAGTCCAGCTTCTTCTGCGAATGTGACCCGGGTTACTATGGCGACGGGCACGTTTGTATACCAGTTGGTGCGTACTGCTTCCTTTGTTTAAATCATTTGTAGGGTTAATTGTTTATAATTGAGTAGAAATATGTTATACATTTTAGTAATATGTATTTATTATTTATAATGCGTTGAATTTATAGTATATACATCATCTTCATGTATCCAAATAAATCAGAATGTTACAAAGAAGTGATTCAAACCCAGGTCTAGCTATGACAGCAGTTGAAATAATTCGCCCTCTGACATTGGCAGAGTGTACAAAATACACAATAATGACATGAATGGTTTACTGATACATAACACATCAAAATAATAACAATAATAATGTTATGTTTATATCAGTAATCGACTGTTTCTCTGTGAGTGCCTCATGTTGACAAAAACATATATGTAATCATTATTTAAGAAGTCACAAAATGTATGTATTTAAAGAGAGTATGTGTGTTTTAATCCATATTTTTTACAGACCCTACGAGATGTTCCGATTCACCGTGCTTCCCTGGAGTCGTGTGCACGGACCTGAGTCTGGCTGAAGTGACACAGGACATTGATCTGGACAATCCCGTTGACCTCATCAAGCAGTACGCATGTGGGGTGTGTCCACCTGGTTTCCGTGGCAACGGCGTTATGTGCAGAGGTGAGTTAAATCTAATAATAATCATACTAATCATTTAAATTAATATACCAAGTAAATACTTATTGATCAATAATCGCTACGCGCTTCATTCATTATACACATCACACACCCTTCCTCTATCATAAAGTTATCTTCTGACAGAAGCGACGTTCTCCTTTTTTTCAAATATATTATTTAAAAGTCTTACATTTAAGAAAGATGACATTTTAATCAAATCTTAGATTTCAAATCAACGAAAAACGTATTAGTAAGTTGTTTTCTTTCTTTCCGTTCATCAACAAACTTGCAACTGTAACTTTCACAACATCATTTAGTAATGGTCAGCATTAATATCATACAAGTCATTTATAAACTGTTTATTTGTTTTCCTTTTCCTCCACATCAATTTGATTCCTAGATATCGACGAGTGTTTCGAGGGATCGTATGTGTGCCATCCCAACGCCACGTGTGTCAACGTCCCGGGCGACTTCGAGTGCGTGTGCAATATCGGTTTCCATGGAGACGGGAGGACATGCATTATACTAGGTGAGTAATCAATAGAGGAGCTTTTGCCTTTTACTAACAAAATACTTGAAAATGAAATATGTTTAGCTTTCTGTCAAGTTACCGTACACACCAATCAGAGACCTTACGTTATACGACACAATTATCAGAACCATCTAGAGTAAAACGTATCATAATTAGGTAAAAAACGATGTATGTTTTTGTTTATAACAGTTTTGATACCTCTTTCAATGTCCTTACAGCTGGAGAGAATGAGATGGGTAGCTCTAGGGTGGGGGATTATCCGTGTAGCCCTATGATTTTGAAGTCATTTTCGCTAGAAAATCTTAGCACCAACTGCGTTCCATTTTAAATTGATAAAGTATGGTAATCATAATACTAGAACAAAAACGGATCTATCGCATTCCACTCCCTGGCTAAGGAGTGGATTCCAAACCGAGCAGCCCAGATGTCTTTTAAGGATAAAATCAAGTTGATACACTGATACTTCAAAATATTAACTGAATCATTACCAAGGATATTGAACCGTAAATCTTCAACCACTTTCACTCCCTTTTATACAAATTCCAGACCTGAGTTACTGCAATGAAGATGGCCCATGTTTCCAAGGCGTAGACTGCACCAACCTCAGCAGACCTGATGTCCGGGCAGCTATCGATCTAGGAGCTGTAACTCCCGATGATGAAACCAAGTTCTATCTCTGTCCATACTCAATTACCTCAAATTATCTAATGAATCATTTACAAATAAGAACCGCACATCTCAAACAATGTTACCTCCCTTACAAATTCCAGACCTGAGTTACTGCAACGAAGACGGCCCATGTTTCCAGGGAGTCGACTGCACCAACCTCAGCAGACCTGCTGTCCTGGCAGCTATCAATCTAGGAACGATCTCACCGGAGGATGAGATCAAGTTCTATCTTTGCGGTGACTGTCCGGGTGGATACATCGGAGACGGAGAAGTCTGTCTAGGTATGTTTTCAAACATCATTGTCTTATATTGTTTTTTTGTTTTTTTTTAATTGATGGCGATATTATGTTTTATGTTTAACATTTCATGTATGTGCAGGATGATACCAACTACTGCTGAAAACTGCTTATCTACTAAAATATAGCCTATGTAATAAATTTAGAGTCAATATGGGTTCATTTATGTTTAATATGTTTGTTTTATGTATACACTTACAATCGCTAAGGGGCTATTTTTCAATTTGCCAAATAAAGAATATAGACGCACTATGACTGTATGTGTTCTTATGCCGTTTTTTATTTGCATCTTTGCTTGAATATTTTAGAGCATGATGTTTTATGTGATATTGCAGTGCAACAAAGACCTCAAGGAGAGACTGAGTGTTGAATTGAAATGCCATCATGCTTCACAGCTTAATGAATGAAACATAGATAATTTAAGTCATAAGGTTTCGTCAACACTCCATCTAATGAAACATATACAGTATGATGAATTTTGCTTCTTTATTCATGTTTATTGCAGATATCGATGAGTGCAATACCGGGCAGTATGACTGCCACAGAAATGCGTCGTGCGAGAATATGATTGGTGGCTACACGTGCGTGTGCATCGACGGCCATTTTGGAAACGGAACTCATTGCGCTCAACTTGGTAAATAAGAACGTCATTAATTTGTTTGCTCAACACGTACAACACATTATCAATTATATATATTTGAATTACGGTCTAAAATATTCAAAAGACGATGAATAATTATTGTGTTTATAGGTCTACATTAAAGGGGTAGTTTAGTTTTGGTAGAGAGGGCGCTGCACATCACAATTTTTTTGTGAGTTAATGAAAAACTGACTGTCGAATTTGAGAGAACATGCAATTATTTTAATGGCAGAATAAACTTTATTTGGTCAAAATCGACCCAGAAACGGCTGAAATATCAATAAATATATCTGACCTTATAATTATTTGGGGCCCAAATAATTAGGTGATTTTTTCAAAATTTTTTTTTTAAATGCTTGCACTTTTTCAAAAATTTTAAAAGTGTTTTTTAAATAGTTGTTGATGATCTCACTATTCAATCATTATTTCAATAAAACATCACATGCATAATTTTGTATGAAAAATGGTTGAAACCAATGCCTTTCTGGAAAGCGCCCTCTTGTGTTTTAATGGCTTTTTAAAAATGATAACAGGCTTTTTACTTAGTCGTTTGTAATTTTGTCCGGAATTTTGTATACCTTTCGAGCATGGTAGAGTTATAACTATTAGTTTATAATGTTACTGTCCAGGTTTGGTTACTAAAGTTCAGCCTTACCAACACTGTACTACCCCTTTAATTGAATTTGAATCAGCTTATTACATTTAAAGACCGCCTTCCTTCTATAATTGAGGATTCAAAACCTGCCAGAAAAACAAGAAATATTTTTTGTTTCAACTTTGAGCAATGTGCTTGCTTTGTAACCTTTGTCTATTTCAAACTTCATTGTACAATGTGTTTTTATTATACTTTTAGTAAAGAGATTTCCAATTAAATGTGTCAATTTCTGTCGTTCCCCACAGACGACAGATCATGCGCAGACAACCCTTGTTTCGCCGGAGTAGAATGCACTGATATCGACCCCTTCGAAGTAGACTTCACCCAGCCGTTTGTTCGGTTATTTGAGTGCGCAGAGTGCCCAGAGTTCTATTCTGGAGATGGCATCGTTTGCATAGGTAGGTTTTCTCTATAATTTTTAATCGTGACCATTTGACGAGAATTGTTTTATATTAGTATTCATATAGCTTGTTCGCTCTGTAACTATAATTCTTTATCAATAATTAATCATTTGCATAAGAACGTTTGCTCTTTATACTTATTTCTTTATCACGTCTGTAAAATGATACACATCATAAGAGGGACAATAATTAATCGTTTGCATAAGAACGTTTGCTCTTTATACTTATTTCTTTATCACGTCTGTAAAATGATACACATCATAAGAGGGAAAGCCCAGTATTACTACCGTCTATGTCAATTTACATTGGAAATATTAAAACGAATTGCTCGGTTATACCTTAAAACGATTATTTTATTACATTTTTTTACATTTATTACATAATCACCATTAAAAAGAAATCATTAAATAATTAGCAAGTCACTGAAGTAACAACAAGACAATTGAACAAATAAGGCTTGTTGTACTCTTTTTTTTGAGGAGTTTTCTTTCCTTTGCCTACAGCCTACCAGCAAAATCTATGTTTCAATCAGTTTTAAAATACTAATGTTTTTTTATTTTTTTTTATAAAACCAGTAATATAATTATTGCATTCTTGTTTGTGATTGACAGAGGACTACATTCCACCGACCGTCAACCTGACCGTCCTGACCATCGATAAGTCCGATCCCATCGATGACGTGCCAGCAGCGGACACCGAGCTCACGGCATTCATCGCCGACCCTTCGTCACCCACCGGAACCGTTCGGGTCGCCTCGGCAATCACCGGACCCGATGGCGTCGCCAGGCTGGAAGTGCCACACAACCAGAGCATCATTGTGACTGCTGCCCGCGACGGCAACCTCGTTAACTCCATGACGACTAGAGCTCACCTTCGACAAAGTAATGACCAGTTGATTTCAGATTCTTTTATTTCACGAAAAAGATGGTTAACAGTATGTAATGATCTTGTTAAAATGAAAACCCATTCACTTATTCACCAGATTTAATTTAGGATGAATTAATAACTGTATTGCATTACCAACTCCATAAGTGTAAATAAATAATTGATATGGTCACTCATTTGTAGGCAAATTTTATTTGCTCCGAGTTTATTTTCCACCACTAAATTTAGCTTAAACGTGATTGATAAGGCTAAAAGTATGTAGGCCTTAAAGCAATTCAATGAATAGAACACATACTGTAAATGGCGTATACAAACAGATACTTGCAATGATTGTAAATGTATGTGTGTATATATAAGGCCCACTAACTTTGTCACTCCTATTACGCTCATTATGTATTCATCCTCTTAACTCTGATGTAGAAAATGTGGTGACGATACCGATCACAGTGTTCGATGAGCTCAACGTGTTCCTATGGCGAAAACAAAGCTCCAACGCATTCGAGTTCGGCGGGCAGGAGGGTGGCACGCAGTACAGAGTCGGGATACAAGCAGGTACACTATTATTACGGCATGGTCAAATTATCGCGTTGATCAAGTTTTGTAAGAAGTCTTACTCGGTTTGGGGGAAAAGAGTAATAAAAAGAGTCGTCATAGTAGCAGATAACAAAACATGATGGTATGATGTAAGACATCTTATCTTAGTAATGTTTTTTCGTAAACAGTTAAAAAAAAAAAATTCTGTGAAAGGTGTTCATACCTTTATTTAATTTAATCATCTTCCCTTTATACCCTTTTACACTAGTAATATATCAGTTTACTTGTATTGATATCAGTATACTTTTTTAACTCTTAACGACATTGTTTAGATTGTTCGTCTAATTTTTTTCTTGATTTACTTGAAAGTAATTTTTGTCATATATAAATTATTTTCATCTTCCAGGTGGGCTTCGCGTTCCAGAGAGGAGACGAGTCCAGGTTACGTTCTATGGGGTCAACGTCACTGTACCAGAACACTTCGAGTATGCCCCAGAACCTATTGCTGCTGTTAGTCGAGGTAAGGATTTTAACAAATCACACCCAATTATGACCTGCTCTTTAGTCAGATCAATTCATTTCTTTGAATTCGCTGTCTCCGTGTAATTATGTTATTTTATTATTATCACAGTAATAACGTTCACAGAGATTATTCGATTATAGTATTCAATAATTGACATATAATAATAATAATGGTGGCTAACTTATATAGCGTACGTTCCGTCTGTTGACGATCGCGGCACATCACTACTATATGTTTCTATATATATAATTATTTCTATATTTCTATATATTTCTATACATTTCTATATATCTATATATTTCTATATTTCTATTATTCTATATATGTATAATACAATCTATTTGTTGTTGCTGTTGTTCCTAGGCCCAGGTCCTCGAGGTGATATTGGTGAAGTCAGAGGTGATCCAGGTGGGTAATTCGATTTTGTTTTGAATTGATTTGATTTATTTAATCGTCCAAAATAATTGATTGGTTTTTATTAAATTTATAACGTCCCTCTTTATCATATCTATATTCAATCCCACGATTACCAGTATTTATATTCAAAATTTCAAAGTTATATCAAAGAGAAAATATGGTTTTCATCGAAAAGGTTTATATATTCACCTGGACAATGTTCGATTCTAGTTAAACAAAAAAAAATGTGATCATACGGAATATCGTCAACAAAATAAATCTTGTATTGTTCGATTCAACTTCGATCATTATATTGTCAACCAAGTTGACGTCTTGTTGTCAAATATTCAATTATATATCGTCAACAGAGTTAAAATTTGAATCTCCAAACAACCTATCATAAATCGTCACCCAAGTTAAACTGTGTTATCTCCAAACATTTTATCATAAATCGTCAACCAAGTTAAATTGTGTCACTTCAAAACATTTTATCATTAATCGTCACCCAAGTTAAACTGTGTTATTGCCAAACATTTGATCATATATCGTCACCCAAGTTAAACTGTGTTATCTCCTAACATTTTATCACAAATCGTCACCCAAGTTAAACTGTAATATCTCCAAACATTTTATAATATAGGCCTATCGTCACACAAGTTAAACTGTGTTATCGCCAAACATTTTATCATAAATCGTCAACCAAGTTAAATTGTGTCACTTCAAAACATTTTATCATTAATCGTCACCCAAGTTAAACTGTGTTATCGCCAAACATTTGATCATATATCGTCACCCAAGTTAAACTGTGTTATCTCCAAACATTTTATCATAAATTGTCACCCAAGTTAAACTGTTATATCTCCAAACATTTTATAATATAGGCCTATCGTCACCCAAGTTAAAATGTGTTATTTCCAAACATTCGATCGTATATCGTCAGCCAATCGTCACCCAAGTTAAAATGTGTTATTTCCAAACATTGGATCGTATATCGTCAGCCAATCGTCACCTAAGTTAAAATGTGTCATCGCCAAACATTTTATCATTAATCGTCACCCAAGTTAAACTGTGTTATCGCCAATTATTGTATCATATATTGTCACCCAAATTAAAATGTGTTATTTCCAAACATTCGATCGTATATCGTCAGCCAATCGTCACCCAAGTTAAAATGTGTCATCGTCAAACATTTTATCATATATCGACACCCAAGTTAAAATGTGTTATTTCCAACCATTCGATCCGTTTTACAGGCGTTGATCTGCTTCCACTGGAGGTGGTCGGCATGATGGAATTAACCGTGACTCGAACCGATAGTGGCAGGAAACCACGAGTCACCATACCAGTGAACCTCAACATCCCCATCGCCAAGCTTCCAGCTGGCCTGCAGGTCGGCGATCCGCTCGATGCCTGGTATTTCGATCCCGAAGCTGGTGAGTTGTCTTTTGTTTAAAAGAATATATTATATCTTTCAAAAAGTTCAGAAGATCACGGAGATAAAACGTTTTGGTTATATCAGAAATCATTTAACTTTCTTTGGAAGAAATTAATTACAAAGTTGCTATAGTTTTGATTTGTACTTGATAAATACCACTTTTTGTTGTGTCTGATCGATCACTTAATATATCAATCAATCAATCAGTAAATTATTCAACCAACTAACCAACCAACCAACCAACCAACCAACCAACCAACCAACCAACCAACCAACCAACCAACCAACCAACCAACCAACCAACCAACCAACCAACCAACCAACCAACCAACCAACCAACCATTCAATCACACAACTAACCAACCAACCAATCATTCAATCACGTAATCAAAACACTAACAACCAAACCAATCAGTCATTTTATCAATCAATCATTGTGCCCACTTTTACTAAAAGCAAAGATGATGCCCGTCTTAGGATACCCACATGGTCATAATGGTAAAGCATACATTGTGACATCACCAGTTTCTGAAAAAAATATTTACAACAAAAGAAATATATATTTTTGGCTCTTCTACTTACAGGTGTTTGGATTCAGGATGGTACGGGTGTGATAGCAGTAGACGGTGATAGCGATGTGCTGGTCTGGGAGTACGAGGCAACGCATTTCACCTGGTGGGCTGCGGGCCGCCCACAGCAGCAGGCCAGCTGCGTACGGGCACGGGCTTGTCTCGATGCTGCATGCAACGAACCGGTACAGGGAGTCAGGATTCGGTACGAATTAATGAATTTCTCCCGAATCATTATTTAAAGTCATAAGAATGTTATGGATGAAGAGCGTGTATAAGTAAATGAGAAGGTACATGCCAGAGTTGAAGCCCCATGATTAATGTTCTGAAATGTTGCTAGGATATAATGATCCACTGTGAACTAAAATGATAGGTTTAAGTTTTAAACTAATATCGTAATTAATTCAAAGATGCCATTATTTATCAATTCATTCATTTTTTTCCTTAATTCGAAAATGAAGTCATCTATCCCGGCGTATTGTCTTGTAGGGTTTATTATGTTGATGGCGACTTTCGTGTTGATGTGTTACATATCCACTGTGACGGTGTTCCAATCCTGTGTTATTGTATTAATCATGCAGATATATGTAATTAAATTATTTGATTTGTTTCACTTTGTTTATAGAATGACTGGCGAGGACTACGGTTTCATGAGCTCTCGGATCACCGACCGGGCGGCGAGGCGTGTTTCAAGCTTCAAGCACAAGGGTACGATCACGCTGGAGGCTGTGTGCGCCATGGAACGCGTTACTGTCACGAGCACAATACTCCCAGCCCTGTGCGACAACGGCGATGTGGACATTCCCACGCTGCGCCTCGACCCCGACGTTCCGGCAGGGGAGTGCAAGGAGGTTACGCTGGTCCTACCAAGAGTAACAGGTAATGAGACGAAAGACATGTTCAGATTTCAAAAGACTACAATTTAAAACCAAATAACTGTCCAAGTCCCACTCGAAATATTTTGGGCTAAAAAAGAATTATAGTTATTCTAAAACAAACATTTGGATTGATTTGTTTGTATATGATTATATAATTATAAGCATGCTGTTGTCATCTCTATTGTATTAATTGAAATACAATGACATCGAAAAAAAAGAGGTGACATTGTCTGTCATCACAATTCATCACAATGTTGCTATAAATAATATTATTTGTGTTTCCCCTCCTTCTCCGCAGCTAACCTCACATGCCCCGATCCGGGTGAGGTGGAGTTTGCCCCGCGAGTGCTGAAGGGGGCAAACCTACTCAGATTCTGTGCAATACAAGTGCCCCATGGGGCTGGCACCCAGCTCGGCCGATGGGTACAGGACCTGTCTAGAGTGCGGGTTCTGGACCGGGTCTCCGATCGTCTGCGAGGGATGCCAGCCAGTACAGGAGAAAGAGGAATACCCCTACAAAGCCGATTAGGAAGAAACGATGATCACTATACGTTACCCCCCCCCCCACCCCCCCCCCCCCCCCACCCCCTACACCATATTCCGTAACCGTGATATATATAGTCCAATCCTACTCACTACCCCTTTACGCCAATGTTTTTGACACATTTGTTTGAAACATCACGTGATTTGAGAGACTTGTAATGTGATCTGTCGTGTATTATTTGTTAAATCATTAGGATAACAGAGCTGTATTATTATGATTCATGAAGATTGGTCGAAATGCGTTTATAGTGACTAACAGTATAATTATACATACCAAATGGAACATTTTGTGACATTAATCTATTTCTGGATTCATGAAAGTGATAAGAATACAATCTTCTGAAGACATTAGTATTGTATCAACAGGGGAGGTGTGAGTGACTATGAATCACCTTGGGGATTTTATTGTTGTTGGTTTGTTTCATGTTATCCCAAGCGTTAACATTCTCAGGTGTTTCTATATGCCATGTTATCAGCGTAATACAGAGACATGAGGTGCCCCTTGACCAGCATATTCATTCCTTTACTCATTCATTCAGACACCACAGGTTCTTAGGTCCGTAAATTCCTTTAAATATTGCATTTGATTTAAACAATTTCAACATTACATCACAACAAATCTCTGTGTCATCAGATACCCCGACGCTTCGTTTCTTCAAAGTAAAACAAAACTATTACAATTGTTATTAATAATCTATCCAATGCAAGGTAGTTCAAATTTAATTTGTAAGCTTTTTTCGCGGGTAAGTAATAATGTAGATATTTAGATAAATGTAAACAAATCCTGTATTCTAACTTTCCTTCTCCGAATGGAGACACTTAGTCACACAAAAATGCAATCTATTAACCCCCTCTCTACCTAAAGGCCGTGCCCCGCCCATTCCCTATCCACCCAACTACTAAAGCTCTGCCTTCAATAAGTCTTAATTTTTTAACAATTTAGGATTATTTTGCAGGGGCATAAATATGCAATCTTGACAATTTATTTACGCTGTAAGTAATGATGATATATCCAAAGTTTCTTTGTTTTTGTTTTGTTTTTCAACGTGGTTGCAACTTATAACGATGTGTGTCATTATTTTGTATTTTTATGTTCTCGTCTTTTTCTTTGCCTTGTATATAATTAAGTTATAAATATTGTTTCAATTTTTTTACAAGCGTGCTATAATAATGATTATACATGGAGGGATATTGTGTATCTAAAAAAAAGTGTATTAAAATATTAAATTCTTGCAATTTTATATGAACATACTGCAACTTCGTTGTATTCGTAGTGTTTTGTAAGTAAAAGTGGAGAACGGTGTTATAAATGTGTAATGCTGGTAAGATTACTCCCGATATTCACACCCTCATGTCAATTTTAGATATCTTAGATTGACTGTATAGATTTACCCCCCGAAACTATAAGGATTTAAAGATCTTTAAAACAAAATATGAATAGTATTATATCAGATGTGAATATTAACGCTTATGTCCCAGATATTATTCAGCGATGTTCAAGCCAATACAGAGAACTAATAGTATGCATATACGGCTTATATTGAGATCTTCCCGAAAATGCTGGCGAAACTCGTCAAAATTACTTACATAATTTTAGACACTACACAACACTGTTTAACTTTACATTCGAAACTATTTTGAAGGAATTTGTTTAGGGCTACTTCGGACCAAAATATACTCAAGATTGAACAAGTCAAGCTCCCCAAATGAGTATAATAATTAGTTTAGTCGCTTTAATTTTTGTACCTACATTCTTCGATTTATATTCGTAACATCTGAATCGAACAAAAAAAACTAATTTCATTAGGACCTGCATGCCAGTAATCTTTATTTCTATACATGGGATGCATTTGCGTTCCTTTTTTTAGTCTATGATAAGCATTTTGAACTGTGTTAAGGCTAGTCTTCATCAAGTGAAAATATTAGCTCTAAGCACGATTCAAAGCGTTGGATGTAGGCTAAACAGGAGCATACTTATAAAGCATACCCAAACATAATTGTGGTTAACATAACTTGATACTATTATACTGTATGCCATGTGGCATATTTTGTTTGTTTCTACAGCAGAATTATATAATATGATTGTAAAAAATGAACTGTGTAAAATGAAAAACAAATGTATCCACCATCTTCCGAACGATCATGTGGCGAATTTAATTTATGTTTCTATAATGTTTCTTTGTGAATCTTAATTGTATTTATTTAATTATCATGGAATTACTTTGCTTGCAATGGTGCGTTGTGTATAAATATAGAATTATGATATAACTGTAATAATTGTATTTTCTTATTATATTGTTATCTGTAAATTGCTCGTAGATATTGTGTGTAATGTTGAATGTTATACGAATATTGTAAGATTGACATGCTCAATTCAGCATAGCATGCAAGGCGGTGTTCAATAAGGCATTATGAAAGACCATTCGTTACCATTATGGGCGAGAAGTTGACTAAAGAACTCATTTGATTTATACAAATAATCAATTCAGCATATTTCAAGATC